>JAGVVM010006485.1:0-25746 GCA_019149425.1 Psidium friedrichsthalianum
CCCAATTGGCCGACCTGACCATTCACCTCGCCAATCTCCTTCGACAGACCATCGCTGTTAGATTCCCCAGATTCAACCCCTTCCTCTGCTCCTGCCCCGTCGCTGTTTTCGCCTCCGCTGACGACAGTCCCCACCGCGCGATCGCCGCCGCCTTCGAGAGGCTGAGGGAGGCGTTGGGGAGGAGGTAGGGGGAGAGGGATGGCGCCGACGATCGCCGAGCGGCAGAGGGGCAGTTGGTGTGCGACCTCAGCCACGTGTCGATGCAGGGGACGTGGAACGCGTGGCCGCACTTGGGCAAAACCCTCAGCGTCGCGCCGTCACGAACTCGGTCAGGCACACCGTGCAGTCGCTCCCTTCGACCAGGCCGTCGCCCTTCGGTACTCGCACACCGCGATCGCGCCTATTGCCGCCGGGCTCAGCCCCACCGTCCGGATGTACCATATCGGGTGGTCACGCGGTTCTCTTTTCGACGAGCTCCTCGCCCCCGCCCCCTCCTCCCCCGCCGTCTGAGGGCGGGGGGTCGCGAGATCGGCTCCGCCGCGGCGGACGAGGCAGGTCTTGGCTATGATGACGTAGTAGCTGACGAGGAGGAAGATGCCGCCCAGGAGGGCGACGACGACGATCACGGCGGGGGGGAAGCGGGTGGATCCGGAAGCGTCGTCGTGGGGTAGGACAGGCGGAGGCGGAGGCGGAGGCCAGTCGAGCAGAGCGGGCGGCGGGGGGGAGGCGTAGACTCCGGGGCAGCTGTAGGGGCAGGAAGGGTCGCAGAAGATCAGGCAGGAGGCGGTCTGGTTCGAGGTTGGGTTGGCCACGGGGGCGTCGGCGTGGAGGAGCTTCCGGTGGCCCATCGACGGTAGCGAATCAGTGAAGTGAAGGTTGTCGAAGAATGCAGAGAGAGAGAGAGGGGACCGGGGGGGGGGGGATGGGTGGGGTGGGGTTTGAACCGGAAGGGGAAGAAAACAAGGTTGGTTATTACTTTGCGAGGTCGATCGATCGAGTCCTGCTACGACGTCGTCACGATCTCCGAACTCGCTCTCCGCTTTTTTCCATTTGATTACTCTACTTGCCCTTCTTTTGACACTATGCCGTTTACTTTGCTCTCCCTATTTTATCACATCCCACGGCTTTGGTCGCTGATTCGATATTACCCCAAAAATAATTGGATAAGATTTTCTCATGTGGCATCGCACCTTTCGATTTGCAAAAATTTTGCTTTACCTAGATGGAAACTTTCATTATAGGCCAGCAATTAAAGTCATGCCATTCGAGAAGAAAATATAGGAAAAAACACGAGAGGCAAATCACAATAAATTGCATGCGAGACCAAGACCGATCCTTTTGGGAAGTAAAGTCTCGGGCCTCTTCGTCGCGGCACTCCATCAATCTCTACGTGTTAATCCTCATCACAGTTATTTATGTCCGATGCTTTTTGTGCTTTTTAATGCACAATTGATGCATTCTCCACACGTTAGTACAAGAGAATCAAATTTTCTTTTTCCCGCGATTATTTATTTTTTTTTTTCCCACGCAATTTTTCTTATGTAATCCCGCCTAAGAATTAAAAATCGAAAGGGATTTATTTTATTGTCGTACTAACCTTCTTTTGTTATGTTTCAAAACGAAACGAAAATATCTTTCTAACATTTATGGGTTGTCTCGAAATAACATTCATGAGACGTGTTATTAAAATTTGGAGAGTGGGAGGTCATACTAACTTATGGTTTTGGCGGCGGTGGCCTCGCTAATTGAAATGGCACTTGATTCATTAAGGATGATTAAATTATAAGGTCGTTGTCTCGTACACCTTTAAAAAAATGACGCGTTTAGCTTTTAAGGTAGGCCGAAAGTCACCCATTTAGTGGCCATTAGCAGGCTGCGACTTGTACGTCAGCTTTCTATGTCCTACCTAATTTGCTTGTTATGCTAAGACTTTTGATCCCCCGAAGGGCAAAAAAAGAAGAAGAAGAAAACAAGAAAATTGACTTAGAGTTCTGATTACCCGAGAGAAATGATTATGTATTTGTTGTTAATCTACTAGGAGATTAACGACCTGTTTCGAGCAAAAGAATAAATAAATAAATAAATAGCAAATAATAAAAAATGTTATGAGATCCACTCATTCAATAAATTATAGCTTGTAATTTGTTGTTATTCTCACAGTCACCTAATGATTGTTACACTAGCAAAGCACCATCATCTAACTCAACCAGGTCAATGTCACCATTTTCTTTCATGTGATGTCTATCAAGAATAGTTTTGCTTACATATATAGCTCAGTTTCCCTACCCCTCGCAAAAAAACCTCCGAGTTTCTGCACCCGTCTATTCATGGGTACTACTTCTCCATGCTGGGCGAAAGAGAGCAGTTCAAATTTTAGATCACGACCCGCTCCGTAGCATTAGACCGGTTCCATATCGCCCAAGTTCGCACGCGTCTCCTGTTTGCGTTTCTTCCTGCCTTAATCTTTAACAGAGGAAAGCATGCTTCCATAGCCGGGGGAAGTGTGCTGGCGTATATCCAAGACACGGAACAATAGAGCATTTGCGCAAAGGGTCGATCTCATCTTGAGTTCAACATCTTTTCCAGGAATCGGCAGGCTTGTCTATGTCCACTGATGTCTAATCTCAAGTCGCGATTTATTCCCACAAGAAAGCCATCGCTAGCAGAAACGCCACAAGCACAGCTAAGCACGTACCTAACCCCATTTACCTTGTTGAGAGCAAGAATATATGTGGCTCCTTGGCTGCTAGGGAAGCCCCAAGGAATCTGGTGATCATAATGAGGTGCGGCATAAAACCTCGCGAGTTTACGCCATGCAGAAACTTCATTTGGCTTCAGCAGTTCTATCTTGTTCCTCTAGAGGCTGGATCCCTTTCGTACAGGGAAGATCTCCTTCTTGCATATAAAAATGTTTGCTTGAGGTCAAAGCCGTTTTGCTCATGCGAAGAGTCGGTTCATATCCCACGGTGATCTCGTGTCATGTCGAGCCAGTTAAACAGGATGTCGTGTTCGTTCTCCATTTTCATCCATTAAATATAGTAATTACTTGAAGTTTGTTTCGATGGATTGAAAAAAAAACTCGATCAAAGCATGACATGATAAGTACTTGATAACCTAAATGTACTCTATATTAGTGGTTCAAGTTGTATGAGCCACGATAAGCCGGACCAAACTCATACACGGACGAGACAACCTGAATAGTCTTTTTGAGGTAAAATTTGGATTTTATCGCCTTTTATTCGTAATAAAAACGATGTGCTTAATATGATATTCATACAAGATCAAATACTTCTACTGAAAAGATGGAATAATATAATGAACACTCAATCCTTTATTTTATGGAAAAATAAATTCAAAGTCGATTCCTGAGTCGTGAAAAATACTTCGTAATGATAGTACCTAAGTAAAGTATGATGATAGTTAATATTTTTCACTTGTCATATAGTCAGTAGTAGTAAACAATAACAAAAAGCTAGTAGAAGCCACTTTATCATTTCAAATTTCTCATGAAACCCTTTTTTTTTTGGTAAAAAAAAAACTAGTGGCATTCTCATTCAAGTGAAAGTTTGAGTAAACATGATCCGACCTTCAGAACAAAGCAAATCCAAAAGACTATAAGGGGGACAAGCTACCCAATAGTTGATTAAATACTTCTTACGATAGCCTTGATGACCCAATCTGCCACTTGATTACTTTCTCTTCAACAATGGCCCCACTTTAGATTGTTAAATTGTTTTGCACGGGCCTGGCTCTGTGATCATCGCATGCGCTTCCCAGCTCACTTGATCTGCTCCCTCCATATCGTCTTAACCAGATCAGTTCTATCGGTCTCCAAATTAACTTCAGATCAAAGTTTACCAAGTTATTTTTCACACCTTTTTCATCTTTATACATATATGTGACCTTGATGGAGTTGAAGACCCACGCATGGCCTACCAAACTCTCCCTCGCGTTCTCTTCAAGTCTTTATATTAGGAATAATTACACAAATTATCCATGAACTTTGACTCAATGTGCAATGTAATTCCTAAACTTTTAATTTGATCAATATGGTCCCTGAACTAGCCTAGTGTGTAATATGGTCCCGAATTTTTAATTTGACCGATTTCATTCTTTGAACTTTTGGAACATGTTCAGCTTAGTCTCTGAACTATAGAGAGATATTCAATATAATCGTTTCCATTGATTCAAATTCAGGGATGACATTAGACATTTTCTTATAGTTCAGGAAATAAGTTAAACATGTTTCAAAGTCATGGATTACATTGAACAAATTAAAAGTCTAAGGACTATATTCACATTGAATCAAAGTTTAGGCATCATATGTATCATTTTCCCCTTATATGATTAGGATCAAGATTCTCTTCATTAGGAAGTAAATCAAAGGAAAATTAACATATGTAACAAAACGATCTTATGCATTCTTAATCTAAGGATTCTAACCACTCACTAGCAAATAATCTTATCCATTGGCCACGCCCAGGTGAGGCCCTCGCCGGTGGCCGGCTACCAGCAAGAAGGGGAAAAAAGAGAAAAGAAAAAGGAAAGAAAGAAAAAAGGAAAAAGGAAAAAAAATAAAAATAAAAAAGCAAATGATAAAAATGTCTTTGGTCGAGTCATTTTTAAAATAAAGAAAAGCACTTCATGCTCTTCTTTAAAATAAGGTCAACTTTAGGCTCTTATTTAAAAAATAAGAGTACTTTGAGCTATTATTGGATTTTTTTTCTATGTTTTTTTCCTTCCTTCTCCTTTTTTTTCCCCAATTGCTGACGCTAGCAGACGGGGGGAGATGCCTGCGGGGGTCGTGCCTAGCAAGACAAGTGGAAGAGGGCACGAACTTGGGGCTAAAAAACTGTGGGAAAAGACATCGAGGTAAACTTTTTTAATTGATTGAATGTACTAAATTAACTCAGAAACTTATAAAGCTTTTGTCGTCTTTTTAGTTTTCACTTTTTCTACGAACATAAACTCTTTTCGTTTATTCTTTTATAAACAAATCTCATCAAGATCTGGAATATTATATAAATTTTAGAAAAACTATGACAAAAATTGTAAGGGACATAGGTGCCAACACCTACGAGAGTTCTAGGTGTTTTGGGCTAAGAAAAAATCGAAAGGGTATTTGTCGTAAATCTAAATTAAGCAAAGAGCAGAAAGTAAACTTTTTTCAGACACGCTCTAACATCTGAAATTAGATTTATCTTTTTTTCTATGAATGTAACCTCTTTTCATTTAGTTTTTATTAAAAAAATCTCATTAAGATATGGAATATTATATACATTTTAGAAAAATATGACAAAAATTGTAAGGGGATGTAGGCGCTAACACCGGTATATTATAGAGAGTTTTAGGTATTTTGGGCCAAAAAAAAAAATCGAAGGGTGTTCGTCGTAAATCTAAATTAAGCATAGAGCAAGAAAGAAAAAGTTTTTTCAGACATGCTTTAACATTCGAAATTAGATTTTAATTTTTTCCTATGATGTAACCTCTTTTTATTTATTTTTTTTATTAAAAAATCTCATCAAAGATCTAGAATATTATATAAATTTTAGAAAACTTTAACAAAAATTGTAAGGGAACATAGGCGCCAACACCAATAAATCACGAGAGTTTTAGGTGTTTTGGGCTACAGAAAAAATCGAAGGGTGCTGGTCGTAAGTCGAAATTAAGCAAAGAGCAAGAAAGGAAAAGTTTTTTCAGACAACTCTGAGATTAGATTTTATCGAATACTAAACGTCTCAATTATTTTGTTTTTCGACTTTTACGTGCATTTGATTTGACTTGCAATAGTGTCACCAGACACATGATTACGCCGCTAGTCCAAGGAGCTAGAAGTGTGCCTTTCGCTAAGCTAAGATGGTGGTATCTGGTTTTTGTTCGTGGATTGTCTATCCCGGAAGAGCCTACCCCGATGGACCGGACCCTCCGTCTCTCCCGAACTAACTGGCATTGTTCTCGACCTCGATCAAGATTGATCTAATTGGCCTTCCAATCCTGTTGGTTCACAAAACATGCTAGAATCATTGATACGATGGTGCTGTGAAGTCGAAATCAAATGAGTGAACTGAGCATAAGAAAAAGACAAGGATCAACGACCGACTGACCAGGAAAATTGTCCAAAAAGTCCTAAATCTTTCGATTTCACCAATTTAAACATTTTCATATTTGGTCAATTGAATCCATCCGGTTAATTTTAGCCGAAAAATCACTAACATGGATGTTAGCTGATTGATGTTGGTAAGATTGGCGCTAACATGAATAATTTTTAATGATATTTTAATTTTGTTTTCTCTTTTCTTTTCAAAATTTTTATTTTTTTCCCTTTTTTTCTTTGTTTTTATTGCTTGCCAGGAAGGGTCACCGGCGATCCTCGCCAGTTGCGAAGGCCTCGTCCGGGGCCGGTGGGGGGCGGCGAAGGCCCTCGAAATGGACATTGACATTTGTTTCAATTATGTTCAAATTTGGAGAATACGTCTTCAAGTCAACTCATTCCCCTCTGAACCTTCTTCGCACTCTAAATTAGACAAAAGGGAAAGAGGGTTGTATCAGCTGGCCATGATAATAGATAAGAGTCTTGGACGAAACCAACATGGACTAAGTAAAACCTCAATGGGTTAGGTGGTTCTTCCACGCAAACGCTTGTATATTCAAATCACATTAGGAAACGTGTTATAGAGAAAAGAAGAGACCGAACTCCAATGTTGACTTTATACATAAACTATTAATCTATATATGTCAGATCTTGGCAGTAACATATTCCTCGTCTTCGTTCATTGTCCCACGTTACCATCCGATAATTCAACATCTCTCTCGCTCCCAATCTCTTTCCTCTCCAAATCCAAAACGCTCTCCTTTCTCTTTCTCAAAACTTCAACCCATCAGCTTGGAAGCAGGGCGCTTGACGCTGCATATAGTCCCACAGGATACAGAGACACGTATGTCGACGGCAAGGCTCATAACTTTGTCCCACGGTTTGACAGGCGTCCGCGCCGGTCGGAGAAGCCGTTTCGCGACTTCGAGACAGATGACCATTGCTGGTTTGCGGATAAGCCGGAGCGTGACATCTCTCGGTGCTCGACAAAGCACTCGAACAAGGTGAGCATTGTCTTTATTGTCCACGGTTTCGGATTAGTTCTCCTGGCTAGATGTTGACAGATTTAGAACTGATGTGTTTAATCTAAGGGACGTGGCTGTTCGGAGCAGTGTCGATCCGCTGCCTCATCTTCCATCGGATCCTTCTCCTAGTTCTTGGTAAGTTTTAATTTGTTTGGCTTTTCTTCTTGTCGTTAGCTCTTGCTGAAACTGGAATTAGTTCTTCCATGGCAGGAAATTCTGGGTTCTGGGGGTGTTCGTGTCGATGATTCTACCATTTTGGAGGAACAAATGGGGTCCACTGTGGAAGCTGAAAAGTGAGTCTCCAATCCATAGCTCATAATTGTTGAAAAAAACCTGGGCATGAACGTGATGAACACGGAAAAATTAACTTCGAAATTTTTGGCAGATGACGTTGAAGCGGCAGTCGAGAAGGCGGAACCACTTGACGGAATTCGTGAGGAGGTGGCGGAGAAGGTGGAGCACGTGGCGGAGGAGGTCGCCGAGCATCTCCCGGACGGCAAGCTGAAAGATGCGGCGACCTTGGTGGAGCATTGGGCCGAGACTGTGGACAAGGATGCTCACCTCGCCGGAGACATCATCGACAAGGTCTCACCCAATCCCACATTTTACTTTCATCAATAATTAATCCCAGTTCAGTACAATTTGCAACATTGCTTAGAATTGTTGCAGAACATCTAGATCTACTAATTTGATTATACGATTGGTGCTTAAAAAATAATGTTGACTTGACTTAGGGCTTTCGTGACTGAAGTGCGCCTAATCACGTGCATAAGGAGCTCTTTTCATTTTGCAAGTCTTTGTTTTATATATTAAGATAAAAGAGGTTTCTCATCTTTTATGTACAAGCATGGGGATTCTTTGTACAGTTATATCCACTTGCTGATAACCTTTTGACCATGTAAGTAGTCCTACTTAAAAAGAATCATGTAAAATCCAAGTAGGTAGAATCCTACTAGAATGCATGTGACCCAAAGTAAAAACGAACAAAAACACCGACATGTCAATACGTTATTTATAATAAAAAAATTCAATACGTTAGACCATGTTGTATATTAAATTATATATTTTTTACATTATATATCAATGGTGATTTTTTTTTCTGTTAGGGATTCAGATTGATATTTTTGGGTAATGCTGGTAATATTATTTTTGAGGTATCATGATATATGACTTAAGAATTATTTTATAAATTTACACATTTTAACCCCTACTTTTATTGATATTGTTAAAATTGACCCCATGCGCATCGGAATGCGTGTCGGATGCATAACTCCTTCTACGCTGGTGCATCTAGAGCATTGACCACATGTCGGTCAAGTGTCGGACACAACCACCACGGGTTCCAAACGACACGGAGACCCCCCAAAGAGTGTTTCGATGCTTCCTAGTGTAAAGCCATGATTAAAACGCTAGCTATTTACTGCGGTTTCTTATGCATTTCTCACATTTGCACCCACCCATTACTGTTGTGGATTAAGTGGGGGATTAAATTTATGAAATATAAATTGCTGGATTTAATCGGGTACGAATAAAATCGAATTGCAGGTCGAGGAAGTGGAGACGGATATAGACTCGTTCATGAGCCAAGTAATGTTAACGACCGGAGGGCGAAATTCCAAAGGACGGATGAACAGGATCGAAGAGACTAGCAATTTGGGATATCTTTTTTTTTGTATAATTTACTCTTTTTATTATTTGTGTCAAAGTAAATATTGGTTTGTACTACGCAAACAATTTCTTTTTTCAAATAACGAAAAATTCGTGATTTTAGATAGGCAATCATATGTCCATTTCAATAATAAACATTATCGATTCATCAAAATCACATTCTTCTTGTCTCTACTCTTGAATTTGCGGTTCTCAATCGCTCTTCGCCTGGCAACATCATTAGAACAAGGTTTGAAGATTTTGCCCTGACGACTCTGCCCATCAACGTTGGTTCGATTTGTAATTTTCAGTAATCACGTCTGCTTAAGTTGTGTTTTTCGCTTCAATTGAAGCGTCATCCATCGTATATAACATGTCTTAAAACTTAACGTCAGTTATTCATATTTAAGCGCTATTAACGGTGAGATTAAACGTGCCGGCATAATGTTCGGGAACCACCAATGGACGTTTAAGCCAATTAGGATTGTCCCTAGATGCCAACGAGACCCTCCAATAAGGACTTTGCTTGGTGGTCACGTGCTCTAATATCACCATATGCAGCTCTAAACACAACTGAAAAGCATGTTAATATCGACCAAAAATCTTAAATTTGAAAAATTTGTAAAAAAGTCATAAATGTATTGCACTTCTATCAATTCAGTCATAAACCCTTTTATTTTTATCAATTTAGTCATAAACCTTTTCATTTGTGTTAATTCATTTTAAACTTTTTTTTACATCAATTCAATCATAAACCTTTTTAATTGCCAATTTAGTTTATCTGGGCGAATTTTCGCGCTGTTCGGCACTGACAACGCCAGACTTGCTAGACGTGGATGCCGGTAGGGCACCACCGACGATATTTTTTTGAATTTTTAATATATTTTTAAAATATTTTTTTTTTTCTTTTCTTTTCCTTTTTTCTTCTTGCTTCCATCTCCTTCCTCCGGCTCGGCGATGGACCAAAGGACAGCCGATGAGCCTGTGACCTTACCATGGCCGGGGGAGGCTTGCCTCACAAGCCCAGATCTGGGCGAATCGATTCTCGCCAGCCCACTTCTTGGCAAGACTGAGCCTAACCTCTTCGACCATGCAAGGCTAGGATGCGTCGGCGAGAGAGTGATATATAGATGCAAGGCCTCCCTCTTCTTCCTTTCAGCTCTCTTAAGCACACTCATGGTCTCAGAGTTTGGGCTGACGAGGCAAGCCTCACCCATTCGTTCTCTAGTCGATAATCACCGAAGCAAAGGAAAAAGATGGGAGGGAGGAAGAGGAGGGAAGAAAGAAAAGGAAAAGAAAAAAAATATTTTAAAAACATATAAAAAATTACAAATATTCAAAAATTTTAAAAATATTATGTTGTCGACCGGCTGGCATCCACATCATGAAAATTCATCGAATGGACTGAATTGGCATAATTACAAAAGATTTAGAACTGAATCAACGAAAAAAAAAGATTTAGGATTGAATTGGCAAAATTAAAAAGTTTAGGATTGAATTGACAAAAAATACAATAGGGTGTAGAACTTTTATGACAATTTTCCTCTTTAAACTTATACCATCAATATGGCCAAAAAACGAAAACTTGTTTTTTTGGTTTTCGATTCTACTCGTGATATAAATACCAAACTTTTGTCAAATTGTTATAAAGGTTAGGATATTGATGACACGAAAATAAATTTGGGCCATTGGTATCACAATGAAAAAAAGTTCACGGTCTTCGGTGAGAGAGAAGGACACTGCCACCCGCCACCACAGCCTTCACCGCCCTCACCGTCTTTATGGAGCCCGTAGACGCCGTCCTCCACCGGCCGTCTCCGATTTTTTTTTATATGGCCATCACTCCGCGCAATCAGAGTGCCGACCTATCGTGTCGCTTTCATTGCTAATGCTAAGCGACGCCAAACCGCCTTGCTTTTATTTGATCCGATCCATAAAAGTAGCAATAAATCCAACAAGCAATTGCCAGCAATCAGCACATCCAATCTCGCAGATGAAACGTCCATTCCTCATCCTCATCCTCTTCATCTTCCCTCTGGTGTCCACCGCTGCGACCGTCCGAAACTATCGACTCGGGGGATGGCGGCCGATCAAGGAAATCAACAGCACGCATGTCAAGAGATGGCTGAATTTGCAGTCGCCTAGTACAATAAGTCATCCGAGGCTAGCCTGCAGCTTCAGGGAGGAGCCATGGGAGCATCTCACTAAGCTTACATCCTTCGAGTCGTCTGATGGACTGAATGAAAATGGGGAGATATGAAATAACAATCGAGGATGTGAAGCATGTGAGTTTGTGTATTTATCTTTGTGTTAACTTGCTTGTGTTAGCGTTGCTTGATCTTACTCATGAGAGGACACAAGCAAATGCTAGGTATCGCTAAAAATTTTCTTGCTAAGTGACCTGACGATTAGAGGTGCTTCAACAAGCTATAATCATTCAATTCATGAATTTGAACTTGTTTTAGCACTCAATCAAGACTTGTGATGTGATTTAATAAATGGGTTTCGGTGGAACTTCTCATTACTGTTTAAAATTTCCCAACATCTTCACCAATTGTCTAGTTGTTATTGTTAGGATTCGGCGAACAATCAAGTCGAAGTAAAACATAAAGTAAGAAAGAAAAATCAAGACACGAGATTTTATCATAATTTATCCTTAAACTGGTACTACGTCCAATAGAGAATTTCACTGTAATTAGCACATCGCACATCTCATTACATCACTTAATTACAATCGAAAAAGAGTATATCTATACAAATAATTATTCATATGCTTGAGCCCAAACTACTAAAGAAAATTAATGGGCTTAAATCGTAAAAGCCATATGGTGTCCTGGGAATGCTATCTTCTTGAGATTCCACCGTAGCGCTTCCCTCGAACCCTCATCTACTCGGCATGAAACCAAAATCACGTGCTTTTTCGTTGCAAGGGAATACAAACCACACTCCAATAGTTATGACCTCGCTAATATCTTCATTAATTTCATCAATCAAATAGGTATTGTCTGTTCCAAGATACAATCAAGTTTTAAAGCTCTCCGTTGATGGATTTTCATGTTGGAAATCCTACTCATGTCCGTAGCGACGTGGATAAAAAGGGAAATTGAAGTGGAAGGCACGTCCAAGTTTGTGATATAGGGAGCTCATCGACCATGAGTTTTATGATTTTATTGCATCATCCCTAGTGTTATTGATAAGATCACTCAAAATAAAAGCTTTAAATGCTCAATTTATTGACCGTCAAAATATTAAGAAGTAATTCCGTGCTCATCTCCTCGTACTCCGACGAGTTAGTGCTGCCTTCGTTGAACTACGAGAGAGTAGCCTGTTTTTTCAGTCGTTCGATTTCTCTGTAATGTTAATTACGCGTTACTCAATACATTAAGCGAAAAAGTGTAACTTTTATTTTACCACCAGAAGATCACATCCTGTTTGGAAAAAAAAAAAAAGACTTAAGTAATTCCTTTTTTCTTATTTCTGTGTTTTTGCTATTATTATTTTTCAACGAGGATCCACCTTAAATAGAGAAATTATTCGGTAGTTGTCAAATTCCACATCATCAGCCGACGTGGCACATGAGAACAGTCTGGACCACTAGAAATCAGACACGTGGCTTAAATAGGGCCGGTCTCAAACGGCTAACCCCTTTCCAATTTGAATCTCTTCAGGGACAGTGCTCCAGAAGAAACGCTTCAGCATTCCGAGTTCGACGAAACCCTAATTCTTCCCAATTTCTCGTCCTCGTCAACTTTTTACTCGTCAACTTCGCCTTCTCTCTCTGAATTCCTACACCGACCAGCCTCCGGGGATATAGGGTTTCAGGAGGCGACGAAAGAATGGATCTTCCCCCAAGAATCGATGAGTACATCAAAGATGCGATCGATCACACCTTAGCCTCTCCGTGTCGACCCAAACGCTCGAATCGAGGCTTCGCGCTTCCGAGGAGGTTCAGAAACGGCTTCGCGAGGAGTGCTCGCTCTTGCGCTCAAGATTGAACGAGAAAGACGGCCTCATTGAGCGCGCAAGGGTAAGATAGCGCATTTTTCGTCTTTTGGATGAGAAGTCCTCACGTGTTTTGATGTGTTCCTCTCCTAGATTCTTTTGCGTGTATCGGATTGTTTTTCATTTTTCCGGGATAATAGCTTGTGGGTGTGGATGGTTTGTTCTGTCCACCAAAATGTGCAGGCCGAATCGTGCATGAACGCACAGGCTTTGAAGAAGTTTGTGGAAGAGAACCAGAAATTGGCGGCAGAATGTGCTAATTTGCTGGCTGAGTGTAAGAAGCTGGAAACAGAGTGCTCTCTATACGACCATGATAGGGAGGCACTGATGGATTTTGGAAATGAGGTCGAAGAGCGGGCCAAGGAGGCAGAGGCCAGGGTTCAGGAGCTAGAGGAGGAGGTGCAGCGGTTGTCCGATGAGTTGCAGCACAAAGACGATACTCGCAAGGTAATCTTGTGCTAGTGTGCTTGTAAAGCACTAATTTTTGCATTTTATGTGGCCTTTCCATCAAATAGGTGTATTAAGTCCTAATCAGTCAATAGGTTTTGTTCAGCTTATGGACCCTTACTAACTAATGTATTGAGAAATAAGCATTGGGTGGGGAATTTCTCATGTGTACTAATGGTAAATGTTGGTTTTAATTACTTTGTGATGAGTCATAGTGGCGGAGAACTGCATTTGTTGCAACTTGACAGTAGTCATCATATTAAACAATGATTGTTTGAATTGAAGCTGAATGCCTCGAAATATTGAAGTCGTAGTTTCTTGGCTTGGTCCTTCTTCTTTTTTCATTTTGAAATTTAGTGAAGAATTGATTGCTTGTTTGCATATTGGGGTAACATCAAAATGTGTTACATTTTACTGCTGTTTTGTGGAAATAGTTCTAGGTTTTACATTGATTTTACTGAGGAAGTGTATTGAGGAGTTGCATGCTTTCTAGAATCAGAATACATTGAAGCTCTAGATTCACCAAATTGACTAATATTCTGAGATAGATCACTTTATTAAGCAAGCTATGGCCTGGATTAGTCACAATTTGGATCATACTGTGTAACAATGTTCAAATATTATCTTGCTACGGCATCAGTGTTTAGGCAGAGAAAGGGTTGTCTGGAGGACAATGACTTTAAGTATGCTGCATGTTCTACCTGTGTAAAAGAGAGAATGGATAGCGTATGTTCTCTCTCTCTCCCTCTCCCTCCCTTCCCCCCCCCCCCCCCCCCCCCCCCCCTTTTTCTCCCTCTCTCTCTTGGATAAAGTAGTGGTGGATATCGTGGTGTCGTGTAAAAGTAGTCTGAAATTCTTGCTTTATATACAATCATTAACTGTTCCGCGAACAGAGGATCTCTTTTGACAAGCTTATGCAATAGTTAGGAGAGACTCTGTGATTCTTTAAATAAACGTGGAGCTGGTGGTAAATTGAGGTTATTATGCTTTCCAACCCAGGCAAAGTTTTTGATAGGAACTTTCATCTGAACAGAGTTTTTCTTAGTTAGATTTTTTGTTTTGCTTCACTTTACTATTTTCAATGCAAGTGAATTTTATTAGGTGAAACTATTTCTTTGTTTTGTTTTTTTACATGTGCTTCTGGGTGCGCCATCTTCTATGGGTCAGGACATAGCAACTTCACATTTATGTACGATGACGTTTGTGCTGTTAATAATTTAGAGGATTAGTGATTGATTGTTTCTTTGAAGGATGAAGGGACTTCGGAGAGTACCACTTTGGAGGAGAAGTTAGTCAAATCAATCATCTCAACATTGCTTAGTAAAGATGCAGTAGCATCAGCATATTCATTTTTGGAGGCAAATAGTGCACATGAATCGTGTCGAGAATTGCTAAAAATGTGGAACTGGTGAGTGCTCAATTTTCGTTGCTTTCTATTTCATGCTATGTCACCATTTCCAACACTTGATTAGAAGAAGCCACTTTCCCACACTTTTGATGGCGCTGCTGCAAGATGCAAAGATGTCAATTACATCCAATGCGAAAATGAAGTTAAAGTGACTCTTATTTATACTGTAGCCTAAGGCCAGCAACCCAGATGGTTCTTTCATTGGCTGCTGAAATGAAGACACTTGAGAAAGATAAGGAGAATCTTAGAATTAACCTTCATAAGCTGAGGAGGAGGTAAGCAATTCTTTGAGGACTTAAATTGTTGCAAGATGTCTTGCTGAGAATAGTCTTAGCAATATCTTATTTTTGTAGGTAAATCTGCTTTTTCAAGAAAACAATGTTTAGATGAAGAAAATAAGAGGTTACTGAGGCACTACCAGAAAGAAAGGGAAATTTTGGTTCTGGTGGGAGAATCACAGCTAGTGCTCCTGCAAAGGTTAGAACCAAGATGAGAGCTTTGCTTAATTTTGTGCACCTGCATTCTGAACTCTTGCTAAGTTGACTTCATTTGGTTGCAGTCTAACAGAGAAAAATCAAGCCCTAAAATGAGAAGCCCAGTTGAGAAGAGGATTGATCTCAGTGATGTGGATTCACCAAGACGGCCTTTGTCCCCATTGAAACAGAACTCTCCTGATTCTAGGGTGTACAAGAAGTAGAGGCTCATTCCATGTGAAAACTGACCCGATTTTCTTTATTTCTTTTTTTTTCTCTTTTTTTTTTTTTGTGCCCGGGCCGTTCTTTGTACCTGAATAGCGTCTCTATCGGAATCAAAGATAGGATTGAAATTACTGGCAAGAAATGGGTGGTTATAGCTCTTGAAGGAACTTCTTTTTTCTTTTCCTATCAACGGATGAAATTTGTTTTTATGTGATGTGATGCTCCTTTACTATCTTAGTTGATAGTAAATTCACGTTGTGACTCCTAGTAACGATGCCAGTGTATAAATAGTTCCGGATCAACACACATATTTAGAGCTCTGAGCTCGTGCATTTTGGTTCCTTTTTTGTTGACAACTAAGATCTATACTTGATTGAAGATAAATGGTCTCTGCTAGAAGTCAAGCTTTCGCTACATTTTGGAATGTTATGCCTGGTAATTTCGGCGAGGTGAACCCGTGCTCTTCCTGTTCATATGAATTTTGCCTCTAAATTTTCATCCCTGCTCTAAAGTTTCACTGTGACACTTCATCGAGGGAATTTTCTTTTCGAATTTATATTTGGTTTAAGCTTTTGTCCAACATTTCATCTTATCAACAGATGGTGGCAAAATTTTATCGAAAAACTAACATGTTCAAGTCGATTGTTATATCAGCCCTCTTTAGGACGCTAAGACAGGCCCTCACCATCTTAACTTATGAATCTAGAAAAATGTAAAGATTTAACATAGCAAAACTCTACAATACATCATTGAAGATTTCCATACAAAGAGCAAATACCCTTTCACTTTTTACACGCTAAGACAAGCCCTCACATCTTAACTTATGAATCTAGAAAAATGTAAAGATTTAATATAGCAAAACTCTACAATACATTTTTTACACGCTAAGACAGGCCCTCACCATCTTAACTTATGAATCTAGAAAAATGTAAAGATTTAACATAGCAAAACTCTACAATACATCATTTGAAAATTTCCATACAAAGAGCAAATACCCTTCATTTTTTACGTCTCAAAGTTCCGACGAAGCCTTTTAAGGGCATACTCGGGTCCTCTATTCATATAAACTTTGCCTGTAAATTTTCTTCCCTGCTCTAAAGCTTCATGGTGACACTTCATCAAGGGAGTTTTCTTTTCAAAATTATATTTGGTTTAAGCTTTTGTACATCTCATTTCACATCATGTCTGACCTAAAAATTTCTTTTTAAGCAATGAACCGAGGTACTGGTCGACACATTGGTCTTGACTACTGTGCGAAACACAGGTCACTCAGCAAGGGCAAGCCTTATCACTGTGACTCAAAGCATAGAAGGCAACTATACCTGCCTACCAACAATCGCTAGGCCGAAAACTGACCAAGGGTCTACCTCCCTACCAAAAAACCCTCCAAATTGAGAGAAAAATTTTTTTTTTTCATCTCAAGGGAATACCCTTTCATTTTTATGTCCCAAAGTTCAAACAAAGCTTTTTAAGGCATACTTAGATCCTCTGTTCATATCAACTTTGCCCGTAAATTTTCTTTCCACTCTAAAGTTTTGCGGTGACACTTCATCAAGGGAGTTTTCTTTTCAAAATTATATTTGGTTAAGCTTTTGTACAGCTCATTTCACATAATGCTTGACCTAAATATTTCTTTTTAAGCAATGAACCGATGTAGTACGCCCCGAAAAACGAAAAAGAAGCAAAAATGGACTAACCTAATATAAGACAAATGGAACACTGTGAATGAAAGAAGCTTCGGCTGAGAAAGTTAATCTATTTTGCTAGGTTTGGTATTCGACATAAATTGAAGAAATTTTTTAAAAAAGCCTGAAATGCCTTCACTTTCTGAAATAGAGTCTAGAGTTGATCTTATTTTAAATAAAAGCTTAAAGTACTTTCATTGTCTCAAATAAAGGCATGAAGTGGATATTATTTCAAATAAGAGCCTGAAATGATCTTATTAGTCTCAAAATAGGGCATGACTCACAGTTCATAAGGGTATTTTGGTCATTTAACATTATTATTATTTGTTATTTGTTCTCCCTTTTTTGAGTTTTTCAAAATTAGAAAAAAATAAAACTAAAAAAAAAAGGAATAAAACACAAGCAAGAGGGGTCCTTCTGCCTTTGGCCGCCACCCCAAAATTGGTGGAGAGGCAGCAGTGGCCGGCAGGGTCGCCAGTGCCTCAACAAGGGCCAATGACCCCATCGACCAGAGGCAAAAACCTAGGGAGAGGGCTCTAGCCTTCTCCCAAAACTAAGCGAGTGTTGCTAGCCTTCACCTAAGTTCGAGGGACGGCAGTAGCCCTTGGTCGATCCAGGGTGATGGTGGCCAACGAGGGGCAGGCCACTACCGCCACTCCACCAGCATTGGGGCGGCAGCTACAGGCCCTTCCGCCTGTGTGTTTTTTTCCCAGTTTTAGTTGTTATTTTAATTTTTAATTTAATTTAACTAAAATTTTGGTTAAAAGTAAGCAAAAATACCCCTTATTGACTAGTGAGATAAAGCCCTTGTTTGAAACTGTCATTACTATTTCAGGCTCTTATTTGAGATAATGAGAGTATTTCAGGTTTCTATTTGAAACAATGACCACTTCAGACTCTTATTTAAGAAAATAAAAGCACTTGAAGCCCTTATTTGAAATTTTCCTTAAAATTCAGAATAAATTATTTACTTTATCTTTTATTGATTTTCTACCCAAGACGTGATAGAGGGATTTAGCCAATATAAAAATATTCACAAAAAAGTAGGATAAATACGGATAGGATTTCTTATACTTATGATATAGAACTTTTTTTTGATAGAAACTTTTTTAAATAAATAAAATTAAGTTAATAAATAAATATAATACAATGAAAATTCTAACAAAAAAAAGAAATTTTTTTAAATATTTTTTTGTATTGCCGAAATAATGTTAGTGAAAAATGTATTTATCTTCGATAACAATTTAAATTTAAATACTTTTATAAACAATAAAAATATTTTTCATTCATCTACTTTTATAAGTGATGCAAAAGATTATTTTAAAAAATAAAATTATTAATTATTAATTTTTTTTCGAAATAAATGGAGCTCAAATATTATTTAAATTTTAATTTAACACATTAGGGGTTCGGGACGACGTCAAAAGTAAAACCCTCGTAGTTCGGACGGCTATGCCTAGGGCAAGAGGACAGGACGGGCAGGGTGCGAGGTACAACGGTCAAAGCTACAACTGCTGCTGCTGCTGCCGTCCGCTCTTCTTCTCCTGCTTCCTCTTCTTCGTTGATTCCTGTCCTTTTTCTTCTGAAAAAAGGTCCTTTTAACGACATCAGTTAAGCTCTCAAGGCTCTGCGTCATCCATCTCCAATCACCACCTTCCCCTGGCATCTCTCACCTTCTCTCTAAGTCTTCCTCTTGTCCTGTTCCTGCAATTTCTTCTTTTTAGCTCTCCTGGCTCTGTTTTTCATTTTGAAACTTTGGTTTAATCTTTTGTTCGGAAAACGTCGGTGTGAAGAGTTTGCTGGTGGAGATAGTTTGAATGGCGCTCCGTTTTGAGGTTAGGCCCTTGTCTGCTTTTTCCTTATCACTCTTTCTTTCCTCTTTTTACGTTGAGAAGTCATGGAACGTACCAGCCTGTGTTGTTCTTGAAATGATTATAGACATGGTTCTTGAATGTGAAGAAAGCGAACTTTTTTTGCATTGCAAGTGCTTGAGCGACGAGCGTGAAAGCCCAATTTATTAGGAAGTATGTTTGTCCTTGTTTCTTGTTCATTCATCCCTTGGCACTTAAGACTTTCCTGGCAGTTTCATCCTTTGTTTGCATTTGCTGCTGATAATGGAGTTTTTTGGAGTAGTGATTGCGTTTGTGCGTGAGCTTGTCTCGCTTGATGTTACTTATTGAACCAGAAGGCAATGCAGCTGTTGAATGATAAAAAGAACTGAAGTGTTACCATATGCAGCTGGCTTCTTGTGAATGACGGGTGTACCAAACAAACGAGCTATGTGCTTGCCTTAGCAAGAAGTCCAGCATGATTACTGAGAGCATGTTGATGGTTCATCCTTAATTGCGCCCTCTGTCACGTCTCTGATTTGATGCTTTCATACTTTTTTGTACTAGGTTCTCGGGCGATTTAATCGTGCTCGCGCAGCTAAACTAACGCTCCCTCATTTTGTGTGTCAAACGCCTCTATTTATGCCGGTGGGTACACAAGGTTTGTCACGTTACCTGGAGAAGTATTCGCTCTTTTTGTATCATCAGGAATACATCATCCATGCACAGTTTTACGTTCCCATTCCTAGGTTTATAACTGGGATGTTGAATGTGAGTGCACTTCACAGGATGTGTCACTATGTTGACTTCTATGGATGTAAACAGACTAAGAAAAAATCAGACTTGCACAACTATAAGTATAATAGAATAGTTTTGATGAAAGTGAGCATTGGGATATCCTTTTCGTGCGGTTGAGGTTGCTCAAGGTGGGAAATGGCTTTTCATTCATCATGTCGCCAAGTCTATCTAGTGCGGTAAAGGAGACTTGGTTAGTAAATATTGCTGAATGCAATTTGTATATTTTTATCTCTTTCTGATTATACTTTGACAGCAATACAACAAACGTTTAGGAATTGTTTAGCAACTTGGCCTATATTTCTTTTGTGTGAGCTACGTAGGAGCATTCTCTGTTCATTGTTTTTAAGGTTTTATATGTCAGACATTTTTGTTCACCTAGCAATACATAAGTGACAATGAAATAGGAGTGCGGGTTCTCTTTTATAGTGTGTAACTCTTAAATTGGTCAATTTGCTCTATGCCCAGCCCCTCCATATTCTGCATCCTGCTTTTTCTCTGTCTTTTTTTTCCTCCTTGGTCAAGCATCCCTGCGCTTATAGAAAGAGGTGGCGGCTGTTGCAAAATTAACGAGTACAATTTTTCTTCTAATAACAGGGACAATAAAAGGACTGACAAATGACCAGCTTGAGGAAATTGGTTGCCAGATAATATTGGGGAATACCTATCATTTGGCACTTCGTCCTACTTCTGAGCTAATTGACGAGTTGGGTGGTCTTCACAAGTTCATGAACTGGCCTAGAGCGCTACTTACTGACTCCGGTGGCTTCCAAATGGTTGTCTAGTACGCGCAGACATGCAATTTTACTGTGACTTTCTCTGATTTTGTTGTCCCAGTACTACAAGATTTAATTAATAGTTTTTGTTTATCCTTTGGATATTTTGGGTAACATAATAGATATGTGCATATTCTGATCTCTAGTAGCATGACAGTGTGCCTGTCTTGCCTATAATGTGACCAAATCTCCCGGTTGATACATTGCCAAAATTGATTGTCTTTCTGTTGCTTCAAGTACTGTTCTTTCTTCTTATGTTCATTTTTTTCAGACATTTTTTTTCTATAGAATCTTAGCAATTTTTTACAGTGGCATTGCATATATTCTCATCACATTTGTTATAGTTGTACTAGTAGACAATTCCATTAAAATGAAAAATAGAGATCTTAACACTGTCTCTTTGAAACATGACCCTTAATTTCATGTTGTTAAATTAGAAGTCGTTATCCTACTGAAGCTCCATTTTAAATGTTTTACCTACTGTAAACTGTATGGTTTCTATATGTCTGAAATTGATACTATGAATATTTATATTTTCAGGTATCCTTGCTGCATTTAGCTGATATCACTGAAAAAGGTGTAACTTTTCAGGTGATTGTTATGTCATCGGTTTTCTTGGATGTGTCGTTCATTGAATGTCCACTTCATTAGGCTGGTTCTTTCTTCCTCTTCCTCTCTTGCGCAATGATCAGATCATTAACATTGAGCATGACTGGTGTAAGGAAATGAAATGTACTGAATAGTTAATAATCTGTCGTTGATGGGTTTACTTTCGCAGCTAGTATAGTCATACTAAACATTGTCTGTTCTTTTGCCCTTGCTGTGATAGATGTTTTATCTGAAACAACGGGCTGTATCTTTGTATTTGAGTCTCTCCAATGCAGTTTGTCAACATAGCTTGCTTAATTGTACTGCTTCTATTTATCCACTGGCTATTTTCATTGACTCTTTCCTACCATGTCCTTGTTGATTCTTGTCTTATTTGTTGAAACTTGTTTCTTTCTTTTTTCATTCAGTCACCAGTTGATGGAAAGCCAATGCTTCTAACACCTGAAGAATCAATACAAATACAGGTAAGCAGAGCTTCTTTAGCATTTCTTATGGACTTGATTAATGCCTGAGAGATTTCCCCTAGGTGTTTTGACATTCTTCTTTCGTGAGCTTAAATATCTATTTGTTGGATAGACTTAATTGGTGAATGAATAAGTATTAACAATTGCTCTCTACTTCTTGCTGCCATCTATTATATTCACTTTCTGAAGATGATAACATCATCAACTGACCAATAAAAAAACTGAATTTGCTGCAAAATCCATCGCTCGACTTTCATGAAGCTGATGAGCTGTCGTATGGATGTAGCATGTTGGGGCATGCTGCACTTCACTATGGACCTTGGACTTATTTGACCGATACTTTTGGTTTTGAGGGGACTCACTTCTACAATCAGATCAAACTTAGTAATGGAATCAGTATTCTGTAGTTCGAAACTTGAACCAATTTATTTCTCCGGAGAATGCCGTCCAATCCTTTGATCCATTATTCTTGAAATCTTATTAACCTTTGAGTTTATCATGGCATGTTTACTGTCGTATTTTTAGCTCATGATTATTCAAGGATTGATTTCATTCCCATCTTTTGTAGTTACATCTGCTTTCATGTAATTTGATGTACTGTTTAATTCGCTATCCTTAATGTGCACATCCTCTAAAGGACATTTTCTGACTATGTTAACTTAAAATTTAGTGTTGAATTTTCAGAGAATGAAACCATCCTCACCTACAAAGTTACCTGGTAATATAATTTATATTTTAAAAAAGATTGGAGAGAATGTCTTTAGAAGATGTGTTTTTCAAAGGTAGCAATCTTTATCTGAGGCACGTTCACCAAAATATATTCATATTTCTGTGCGAACCCGTGCCCAAAATAATTAATCAATCAATAATTATAAGTAATAAAATACTAGAAAAGGTACTGAAGAAAATTGACACGGTAGCTACATGAAGCTAACTAGCCTTCAGTAGTTTGAAATGGTTGGAAATTCGACTGTAATAGCTTGGCTGTGAGGAAAGCTTGCCTTCTTTCTCGTGTTCCTTGTCAAATGAGTCAATGAATATTTGATCACCCATGTCATATGATGAATTACAGAACAGAATTGGAGCAGATATAATAATGGCTCTTGATGATGTGGTCAGGACCACCATTACTGGTCCACGGATTGAGGAGGCCATGTATCGCACTCTCCGTTGGATTGATAGATGTATAGCAGGTAAAGCTTTGTCATCTTGATTTCAGTCATGTTTTTTTATATAACCCAGGTAGCTTTTTGTCAGATCTTCAATCCACAATAGGTGTGTAGAACATCCAATTTCTAATTGATGGAAGCGGTTCTAGGTCCCCCCTTAACTTGCCAGGCTTGGTGGACCGAAAGTGTTGAGTTACTTTAATTTTTGGATGAATTTTTCATAACAGGCTAGACTTATCCGATTCATGTATAGGTCTCGGATATATCGATTTCTTGAGTCCTATGCAGAAAATTTATGTTGTTAACATCTCCATAGAGGTCCTTTTTTCCTTCTACTTATTTTTTTTTTCAGATTGTTTCTAATGATATCTGCTGACAGCTCATAAAAGACCAAACGAGCAAAATTTATTTGGTATCGTTCAAGGTGGTCTAGATCCCGTGCTTAGGTCAGTATTACTTCAAGTTTCAACTCATTAGTTATTTCGCTGTTCTATGCCTCTAGTTGTCTCTTCTTATAATCTGGTACTAATGCCTCTTGGCATTTATGTTATTTGCTTTAAGCAGAGACATATGTGTCAGAGGCTTGGTGGAGCGGAATCTCCCTGGGTATGTGCATAGTGACCAACTGAGCGAATTATGGTGTGCGTAGTCACTGATGATGCTTCATATGACTTTGCCGGGATGGAGTTCGCTTGATTCAGGGTTAATTGCATTAAGTTTCTAGTTTGACTATGGAGATTGATTGTGAGTCCTTTTTTGTGGATTCACTTAGAAGAAGACATGGTCTATGAAGGCTTAGTAATTTGGGATAGACGCATTTATTTCTCTTTGTCCAGAAATTGCTTAATACTCAGATGCATCAGTTGTGTGATGCACTGTTTCACTATTTGGTTAAATTGGAGTGGAGTGCAGTAAAGACTCTCAATGGTTAACCCTGCAAAACTTTCTATTGTCGATGGATCTCTGATCAACTCTGATATTCTTTGTGGGCACATACTTGCACATTTCAAACGTATGAAGATTGCAAATAGAGGAATATGAATCTCTTAATTTGACAATTTAATCCACGATATTCTGGGGCAGGATGAATTTTGGTTATTCACACTTACTTTCTTTGTATACTCACTTTGTGGTTCCATTTCATTATAGAGGGCCTACAAATAAGTGATATCGTGGACTGAATGAGAAGACCATGCAGGTGTTAAATCACAAAGATGTGCTCTTTATGTCTAATTAAATCTCTTTTGATTCTGAAAATCAGATATTACAGTAAATTAGAGATTAGTGGCTTTATCAACCAATAAAAAAGACTGAATATAAAGGGACTAGAAACTTCATTTGGCTCTTTTGCAAGAGGTGCATGAGGTATAGTTTTGCTCCTATCTCCTCCGACAAGTGGGTTGGACTTTGGGAGTGCTTTGGTAGACAAGTTTCATTTCCTTTTGCGTGTGTAGATGTGCTCCATGCAAATTGTCTGTCAAATTTGCCAAGCTTCTATTTCTAATGTCTTCAATTAATGGAGGAATGAAATTGACTGAGTTTACTTCTGTAACAGCTATGCCATTGGTGGTCTTTCAGGCGGTGAGGATAAAGATTCATTTTGGCGTGTTGTCGCTCAGTGTACTGCAGCGCTGCCTGAGGATAAGCCACGATATGTAATGGTATAATTATACTTGTTACTTTTACTGATATCCTCAAGAATTATGCCAGTGTTTGTATCGAATCTCTACTTCATCTCCACTTTAGTGGTATCCTCTAATACATGCACATTCCATTTCTCAGGGTGTTGGTTATCCACTAGATATTGTGGTCTGCAGTGCTTTGGGTGCCGACATGTATGATTGTGTCTATCCAACTCGAACTGCTCGCTTTGGCACAGCTCTTGTGCCTGAGGTAAGAAACCTATATTCTGAAAGATCTGAAAAGGTCCTTCCTTGTCTAATGACATAAATGGATTCCTGCCCTTATTGATCATAGATATTAATGTAAAATTTACCAAACCCTCTTCTATAAACATGTAAAGGACAATTTAAGTGAGTTGTTGAGCACCCACTTTCATAGTGTGTTTTTTTCTTTCCTTCACGTTACTGTGTCATTCCAATTAGGGTGTTCTGAAGTTGAAACATCAAGCAATGGCCTATGATACCCGTCCAATCGATCCTTCATGCATTGCATGGTATGTTCTCGATGGGACTAGATAATCTAAAATGTAATGAAGATGCTTCTCTCCAAATATCTCAGCTTTTTTCTTTTCTTCCCTGCAGGTCTGCAAGAAATATTCTAGGGCCTATATTCATTGCCTGGTTACAAAAGATGCCATGGGATCCCAGCTTCTATCATACCACAATTTATTTTTCATGATGAAGGTATGGAAATACGTAAAAATTATCAATGGTTGACGAGATGGCAGTTTGAGTAGAAAGTTGGTGTACTACTAATTGTGATTATGCTGTCTATGCTGTATACAACTAGCCAAAAGGAGAAAAGGCCACTTCTTGTGTCTGGTCCTCGATGAAGTTTTGAAATTGGATATTTCTTATTATGCAATGCAGCTCAGCAGTGATTTACACGCATCGCTTGTCCAGGGAAGATTTCCAAAGTAGGCACCTTTTGACATAATTGAGATCATCTCCCCTCCTCCAGCCTTTCTTTTCTCCTCTATGCTAATTTTTAGTGAACTTATGACAACTGTTCTTAATTCTGATCGCAGGTTCGTTCGCAAATTTCTGCAGAAAATGGTAATTCTATGGAAATTCTTTCTGTTTATGATCTTGCTTTACGATGTGCATATTTTAGCTCAATTCGTCAGTTGCACACATTTACAAAATGTAAAGATGTGTTCTTAGATAAATCCAAATGTTTTCCCACTTGAGCTCACCCACATGCGTACGCTCGCAGAATGCACACTCGTGAAACCATAAGTCAATCGATGACTTCTCTAAAATATTGACTGCAGTGATCGATGCGCATGATGTTATTTGGTAAATGTTAGAATCCTGCACTATTAAATCCAGTTCATACCCTTCATGTTGCAGTTTCCAGAAGGCGATGTTCCTGAAGGGGTCTGCAATGCCATGGAAGTCGCAATGCCATGGAATCGG
>JAGVVM010006486.1:0-22074 GCA_019149425.1 Psidium friedrichsthalianum
AATCTCACACGAAGGAAACATAAATCTTACTCTAAGATTTAATCAATTTTGATACTTGAATACTTGATGTAATTCCACAAGAAAAATCCACCTTGGATTGCATGTCGACTAGTATGTTGCGCTCGTACAGAGGCGACCGAAACTTTATCTCAAGGATTTTACACCCCAAGACCATGTGACCAAAAAAGGGAATATATAATATATATCCACAATAACCAACTTCAACATGGAATAGGAAATATAACCAAGAAATGATATAATCAATCTTTCAAAATCTTATCCTCTTGCCAAAAGATCTCCAACGCATGCATACTATATTTTGCTAGATTTCGAACGTTCGTAAAATATCCCATTCGAATATTCACAGTTTCGCTTCGGACTAAAACTTGAGACATATCCTAATAGTACACATTGTAGGCTCCTTCACTCACTTATAAGAACCGTTAGAAGTCAAAAACATTTTTGTGCAAAAGGGGAATTGTGCTCTTAAATAAGAAGTCATATAAAACAATTTGATGGAGTAGAAGAAAGGTAGAGA
The DNA here is from genome assembly GCA_019149425.1 of Psidium friedrichsthalianum. Lineage (NCBI taxonomy): Eukaryota > Viridiplantae > Streptophyta > Magnoliopsida > Myrtales > Myrtaceae > Psidium > Psidium friedrichsthalianum. The sequence goes on from JAGVVM010006486.1 coordinate 539, forward strand.
CGGAAATTATAATTTTACCTAAAAGTACCCTGCTTTCAATTGAAAGACATTTTAAGCTTTTCAACGAAAGGAACAATGGGAAAACATTATTGAATTAGCTGACTAATTCAGATTCTAATTTCACTATGCACATTTTGTATGTAAAATCATCAATCTATGCTTATTTTTGTTCTGTCTTCTGGTGTCTTGCTATCAAGCTCACAGAGATCTCAAATTTTGCAATTCTCTATGCTTTTGGGGATAAAGGCTAATCCATTTTCAAATTTGTAGACCACTATTTGGGTGGTAATATTTACTTTTGTGTTTTCACAGTCTATATGGGCTGAAAAAAAAATTTAAGCGCTTAACATAGTTGAGGTAAAATCCGTTCCAAACATATATAAGTCAAAATAATCTAAACCCACATATTTATTGGTATTTTTATAGCTCTCTCAACATAGCTTGGATTTTATGAAATTAAACTTCACACAAGAGAACTTGTTTATCCCGGATGAGAAAACCACCTCATGATTCATTCACCAAACACTTAAGAAATTTTAACCCTTTTCTAAAAAGTTTAACATAAAAGATTAGGTGATAGGTAGGTGGAGACTTGTGAATGTAAAGCTCATTGAAATCTTAGACAAGGGTTGTGGAGTACTTTAAAACTCCTCTAACATGTAAACCAGGCTAAGAACGACATGTGAATTGACAAAGGGGGAGTCGCCTCGGGCTCTAACACTATGTCAAAAGAATCAACTCACTAGTTTAAACTGATAGCTGAAGAAAAACTATATGAAAATAAGACTTGTTCAAATCTTATGTATGAGTGATATCAAATGCTTTAACTTCTTTGACCATAACGTTTTTAAAATAATTTCCACTAGTTTCATCAATAAGAAATCTAGTAGCTAATGAAGCAAGAGAAACTATTAGACTGGTGCTGCACAATATGGACAGCTTAAATATTTATCTCCTCCTTTTATTTTTGAAATTTTCAAATAAAGCAGTGGAAAATACTTTCATGCAATTTTTTCTCCAAGACTTATGTTGAAGCATGCTCCGGCACCAAATTGGAGAATATAAAAAGGGTGGAAGAATCTATGACAGAGGAGAAAAGAAATCTTTGAGAGCTCAAGCGAGGGCAAGAGCTGTTGAGTTAGCATTGTTGGAGTGATACTACTTTCTCTGAGTTTATGAAATTTGATCCCAACCTTTAGTTTCTGTACATGGTTTTATTTGAAGTCTCTAAATTTGGGACAAATGACAGGCATTTCAAGTTGTTTGTCGATAATTAAGTAGACGGAAACCAAGGATCTAAGCGATCAAACACACTGATTTTTATTCCAAATTATTTAGCACTTACTTGAAAGTTTGATTCTTCCTTCTATATTGTTGAAGCCCTTTCAATCAATTTTCATGGTGTAAAAGGCTTGATGATGGTGGTGGTCCTCATCCCATCCTTGTGAAAAAATATTTTCGTTTTGCATATGCAATGACATAAACATGGTAAAATGGTAGAAATACATGACATATATCTCTAGAAACTTACGATCTATGCTTTTTGTGGCAGCTAAGAACGGGAATATCAAGATGGGAATCCAATGGCTGGAGCTAATGGCCTCAAATCCAAACATGGAAAGCATGCCTTTCCCATTCAATCTGAGAAATTATGCAGACTTGCTTCCAATCCGTAGGTCTAGATATACTCCATATTTTCCACAACCTCTCATCCACATTTAGCCTCCAACCTTGTATTTCAAAAGATATGTATGTACTGCTCAAAATGAGCATGGTCATGAGCATTCAACTGAAGGGCTTCCAGGGTTTGCTGGGGAATCATTGAATGCTGCAGGAGGCGATGACGTGCTGCCTCTCTGCACGACTGGCAATGACTTAATAGAAAACAATGACCAAGTTGAGGGCTCGGCAAACCTGCTGATTTGGCCCCGACTGATCGAGCACAAAAGTTGCTGCATTTTGATTTGGCTGTCTTTTTGCTCTTTCATTTTCATGGATTTTTAGAACTTTTGCTCCAAATTATCGCTTATGTGTTTCCTTGTAGTTTACATTAAGTTGCATACATTAATTTATGGTTTTGTATCTAGCACCATGATTTGTGTAGGAGACTTATTGATTGTGTGACTTGAAACTTTTATGTGTTGATTCGATTTGGAACCAAACTTGGTCACTTTCTTGGTGGCTGCTTGAGAACTTTTGAAAGATTGAGCTGTGTTTTTAGTCAATTTTCACATATAGAGACTTGGAGAGCAATTCTAAATTGTTAGATGAGAGATGTACATCTGATTGAAACATATTGAAATGACAAGCTAAATTTTGTATGAAAACTCACTCCATCTCAACTATCAGATTATGTGGGTTCTACGTGGAGCGACAACATTGAATGGCGGAGATAAAAATGAATTCACATGATCCAAATGCATACATGAATTTATCATCGTTAAAATAATGTGCAGAACACGGGATCGCGCATCCTGATGAGCCCATTTTCGGCTTGACCAAAGTTCAAGCCAGAAAAAAGGTTAAAAATAATCGGGCCAATTTGGATCATCTGATATGGGCCCGGCACAAGCCCATTCTCAGCCAGATAATGGCAAAGTCCAGCATAACTTGGCCCACTGCTCCTCACCCTCCATTATCAGGCATACACATGTCATGTAAGGTTATTTTTACACCTTTTTATGATATTGGAAGAATGATTTACCTAATGCCATAGTGTCGGAATGTGAAGATCCACATTATGCCATAGCGTCGGACTGTGAAGACCTGCATTATTTCTCCTCTCGATCTCACTTTTGTGTGTATGTATTTTTCTTAATTAATTAATTAATTTGTATTCATTTCTCCTCTTTTTCTTATTAAAAAATTCGGCAGGTAATGGCAATTTTGATTTGACTGGGAAAGGGAAGTGCTAGAATATTGGAATTATCATCATCATTAGGCAGGCGGATTTTGATTATTTTCGCGATTGCGATTTTTGAAAAATTTCTTTTAGGGGAAAAGTTTGAAAGGGATGAAATATCGGTTATGGAATTATTATTCATCTTCTACCTATAATTCTCAACGGTTTTGATATACAAAAGTTTAGGAAGTGACATCCCTTTTTAGACCCTCTTCATGTATTATTTTTTGGTCAAAGGACACTAGGAATGCCAAAGTCGTGTACAACGCTCACTTTAGTACCAATTTTTTTTATTAATATCTGAAGTCGACGTGGCTCGTTAGATGTCTAATTAGCATCTAAGGCATAAAAAGATGTCGTTTAATGCGTTTCCTCAGCTATTTTATTTTATTTTGTTTTTTTTTTCTTTTCTTTTTCTCCCTTCTCCCTTTGGTCACCAATTAGCTAGAGGGAGGGTTGGCAAGGTTGTGAGGTCGGCCTCGCCGGCCCTTTGTCCTCCCTATAGCTAGTCACCAGTCCGACCACTAATCAAAGGAAGAAGGTAAGGAAAAAAAAAAGATAAAAAAAGATAACTGACATGTCACTTAAAAAAGGTAAAAGAAATTAAAATGCCATGTCACTAGATTGTTTTGAATTAAAGGAGATTTTAGGTTTTTCGAGCGAAGGGAACAATGATAACACAATATTGGTTTAGACGACTAGTTTAGAGTTTTGTCGCAATACACAAATATCGTACGTACAATCATGGAGTCTGCGTCTCGCAATTTACTATTTTTTTTTCCTGTGTTCTGTCTTCTAGTGTCTTACTATCAAGCTAAAAAAAACAGGGTTTATATCTTCCAATTGTAATTTTCAAATTCATGGACTATATGTCTGCGTGGTATTATGTACCCATGCATTTCATTTTATGTGAGCTGAAAACTATGAAGTGCTTATCAAAGTTCTAAGTAAAAATGCACTCCAAACAAATGTAAATAAAAAATAATTAAAATCCGCTTGCTCATTGGCATTTTTTACAGTGCTCTGAGCATATTTTGGATTTCATGAACCTAAACTACGCACAACTTAACTTGTTTATCCTGAAATGAGAAACATCACATCATAACTCAGTGACCAACCACTCAAGAAAGTTTTACGGAACTTTTCTTAGAAAGTTTGACCCAAAAATTTAAGTTGATAGGAGAAAGTAGGCTAGATGTGTATAAGGCGAGGTTGAGTATTTTTACACTCCTTTTCACGAGCAAACTAGATTAAGCACGGCTGTGGAATTGATGAATGGGGAGCCTCACATGCAAATTAACTCGGAGCAAAAACTGGCTTTGATACCGTGCTAGAAATTTAACCCAAGAATTTAAACTAATAGATAGATGAAAATCACCTAAATAGAAAGCTCGTTAAAGCGATAGGAGATACTTTAACAAGAAAAATATGGACAGAATCTAGCCCTTAATGACATAAGAGAAAATATCAACTCATGACGGGCAAATTCCAGGATTTGTGGTAATTTTGGTAATATGGACAGCTTAAATATTTTTCAATCTTTTTCCATTGCAGTTAATGTCTAGTTTCCATATTGCATTATATTTAATTAGCTTTCCTTGAAAGCATTTCATAATAACCCTATTTATATGGCCCTTTTCTTCTGTTTTCTCCATCAGGCTTTAACAATTCCACCAGGATTTCATATTCGACCGGGTGTGATTCAGAACAAGCTTCCTGTTCTTTTCCTGTTTACAATAAAAATATGTGCTTGGTTCTTGTTGAATTCATATTGAGGTATTTCTCTTTCCATGAAGTCCAATTTGAAATCTCTGTCTCCCCTTTTACCTATTGAAATTTTGCAAATGAAGCAGTCAAAATTACTTTTATGCTCCTAGAATTATGTTGAACCACTCATCTTTCAAAAACACGAGGATCAAAATAATGGTGGAGGAAGATATGTCGGAACATGAGGTGAAATCCTTGTAAGCTCAAGCGAGGGCATTAGTTGCTGAGTTAGCAACATTGGAGGCGATGCTACCTTCTCCGAGTTCAATAAATTTGATTGCAAGCTTTAGTCTCTTTACATTGTTTGATTATCAATTTGAAGTCTCGATATTTGTGATGAACTAACAAGTGTTTTGAGTCACATCGTTAATTAAGCAGATGAACACCAAGGATCCGAGTGATAAAAATGCCAAGTTAAAGGAACTTCATAAGACTATGGGGAATCAGATTCACCTATAGGATGGTAAGGCTTTCTTTTGAATGTTGATTCGACTTTTTTATATTGTTGAAGCCCTCCCGAACAACTTTCTCTATATAAAAGGCTAGATGGTGGTGGCCATTATTGTTGTCATTATTATTGAGAAAAACTGGTTTAGCAATGGCATTAATATGGTAAAATGTAAAAACATGACATGTTTCTCTTATGATCTACGCTTTTTGTGACAGCTCTTAATGAGGATATCAAGTTGATACTCCAATGGCTGAGGATTATGGCCTCAAATCCAACCATGGCAAGCATGCCCTTCCCATTCAATCCAGGATATTCTGCAGATTTGCTTCCCCATCTTCAGGTCTACGTATACTCCATATTCTCCACACTCTTTCATCCTAATTTAAACCTCCAACCTTGTATTTAAATTGATATGACACATGTACTCATTTTTGTATTGCTCAATATGAGCAGGGTCACAAGAATCCCGCTAAAGCACCACCCGATTTCCCTAGGGCGTCATCAAGTCCTACAGGAGGCGAATGATGCAAAGCATGCCCAAGACCTTGGATAGATCGTTATTTCCTAATGAGTAGTCCGGCGAATCATCATCGGCCTTGGACTGAGGCAGTGCATCATCGAACATACAACTTTGTGCTCAATCAGTTGGTGCAGGATCAGTAGGTTTGTCCAAGCCCTCGGTTAGACCGTTATTCCTTTATGATTCGTCCGATGAATGGTCATCATCAGCCATGGACTAAGGCAGTGCATCATTGAGTGCTATAGGAGGTGATGGCGCACTGTGTCAAGTAAATGATCATCATCGGCCATGGACTAATGCAGTGTGTCATCGCCTCCTGTAGCACTTGATGACGCAATGCCTCACCATGGCTGACGACAATCATTCGTCGGACAACTCATTAGAGAATAACGGTCTTAGCCAAAGGCTTGGTCAAACTTGTTGATCCTGCACAATTAACTGAGCACAAAGGTTGTGTGTTCTTTTGATTTGGTAGTCTTATTGTTGTCTCAGTTTCATTTCATTAGAACATTTCATGTTCCGAGTTATTGTTTATGTGCTTCCTTGTAGTTTGGATTATTTGCAAACTTTAATTGTACTATTCACAATTAAACTATCTCAGATTTTATGTGGTTTATTTATTTAGTAAGCATGATCCATATGGGAAACTTGTTAATTGTGACTTGAAACTTTTATGGTTGATATGATTTTGTGACCACTCTCGGTCGATTTTTTGGGGGCCGAACAAGAACATTTCAGAAGGACTATAGTGGAGGACTCTTATAAGAATGAGGTGTATTTTTATTAAAATTTCATGGATAATGTGAGAACAATTCTAAATTGTTAGATGTGAGATATGATCTGATTGAAATATATCAAAACACGGAGCTAAGTTTTGCATGAAATATCATTCCATCTCAACTATTAAATTACGAGGATTCCACGTTGACTAACCCAATGTAATGGCAAAGATAAAATGAGTTCACATGCTTTAGATGTATCATGAAATTTTTGGCTTGACCAAAGTCAAGGAAAGAAAAAGGTTTAAGAAAATGGGGCCAATTTGGGTCATTGAAATGGGCCCGACGCAAGCCCATTCTCAGCTCGACAATGGTGGGGTCCAGCATAACTCGGCCCACTGCTCCTTGCCCGTTCCGTTATCATGTTCAAGGCATGCCCTTATAGTATTACTGTATTAGGTTACTATAAACACAAATAAATTTCTTTGGACATATGAATGGGAAAAAACCATGGGAGATAGTATAGCTTCATTGGCGATGCTTCTTTTAACACATTTTTATGATATTGGAAGAATGGCTTACCTAATAATAATATCATAGCCATCGGACCACAAACATCTACATTGTTACCCCTCTCAATCCTCATCTCTCTATTTAATTGGAATATTGTACATGCCATGGACTTCCGATTCGAGGTAAATCGGTTTAGGAAAAATGAATGAATGTGCAAATTAATTCTGTGGGCATAAATTGTTGTTGAATATGAAATTGCTTTCCGTGTTTGAATAAGGCTATTTGAGGTGGTTGGTGTGGGTCCCGCGAGGTTCGGATACTGAAAAATGCATTTTTTTTTCATGTGAAATAAATAGTGCCTGTTACTGTTCACGACCCACGAACACTGTTCACGTGCTGCCCAATTTGATTTTGATTTGAAAGTGACAAGTTTTGTGCTCAATCGGAAAAGGGATCGAAAGTGTGAGAAGATTGGAATTGGTGTCACCATAACATTGGGCGAATTTTGATTATCTTCGCAATCATGAATAGTTTCAACGGAATTCACTTAGGCCAAAAGGGGAAGGGATAGAATGTTTGTTATGGATCATCGGTGTGTAATTCTCATTGTTTTGGACAGAAAAAGTTTATGAAGCGACGAGACTTTTTTTTACCTCCTTTTTCAAGTATTATGCTTCTTGTAGTTGGTTTATGCAAACAAAAGGATATTATATTGCCGAGTCTTTGTTTTTGCCATTAATCCAAAAGACACTATGTTTTTATTTTTTTCAAGATTATAGATTAGTTCTTTTTCTTTTCAAACGGTTGACACTATTGGTATTCATGCAAACAGTTTTTCATGTTGCAACTACTTATTTTTTCTAGAAAAAAAATGATTTTTGTAAGCACAACTAAACGGGTTTATTTGGTTTGACTGAAAGAATTTTGAATTAACTATCAGACTCATGTTTGTTTGCTGAAAATAATTAGTCATAAAGCTAATATACATGCTTATAATAAGAAAAAATGAATTACCTAAACTGAAAAGAAAAGAAAACATCTTTATTGAAAATGATTTCCATATAAAGTGTTTTCTTTTAACATCAAATTTTTCCTAAACAAACACCTCAAATAACTTCACAATTCAAAAAAGATATGATTGATATTGAACGGCAATAAACTAGACTATCTAAAAAGGATATCCTCTTTTGAGTAATTTTGGAATCGTGAATATTCAAAACATGAATGAGTTGCTAAAGATGCTAGATCAACATATCTGGGCGAAAATGGTATGTTGCCAAGTTTTGTTTCATATTGCAAGCTCAGATATCAAGTTAATATACATGCTTATAATAAGAAAAATGAATTACCCAAACGGAAAAAGAAAAAAAAATCTTTATTGAAAATGATTTCCATGCAAAGTGTTTTCTTTTATCATTAAATTTTTCCTAAATAAACACATCAAATAACTTTACAATTTGAAAAAGAGGTGGTTGGCATTGAACGGTAATAAACTAGACTATCTAAAAAGGATCTCCTTTTTCGAGTATTTTGGAATTGTGAATACTCAAAACATGAATGAGTTACTAAAAATACTAGATCAGCATATCCGAGCAAAAAATGGTATGTTGCCAAGTTTTATTTCATATTGCAAGCTCAAATATCAAGCTAATATACACACTTATAATAAGAAAAATGAATTACCTAATTTGAAAAGAGAAAAAAAAACATCTTTATTGAAAATGATTTCCATATATAGTGTTTTCTTTTATCATTAAATTTTTCCTAAGCAAACACATCAAATAACTTCACAATTTGAAAAAGAGGCGGTTGGCATTGAATGGTAATAAACTAGATTATCTAAAGAGGATATCCTTTTCCGAGTAATTTCATAATCGTGAATATTTAGAAAATGAATGAGTTACTGAAAATGCTAGGTCAACATATTCGGGCGAAAATGGTATGTTGCCAAGTTTTGTTTCAAATTGCCGGCCCAAATATCAAGTACCTGACAGGATATATTTCCCTAGTGGGCATGCAAATTGTCGTGCATAACTTAGACTAGTTACTTGTAAAACTAAGATTTATTACCTAAAGAGTAAAGGAGGGAAATTGTCTATATATAAACCAAACTAGCAAATCACAAGATAAGATATCCTTGAAAACATCTGGTTTTCCTTTTCTGGTTGAAGAAATATCTTTTTCTCCCCCCTTCTTTTAAGTTTAACATGCAACTTAGATCATCGCGCGCAGCAAGGTTGTGACGAAAAGAAAAGAAAAATATAAGACTTGCGCATTTTAAACGTGGTAATTTGTTTTATTTAAGTGCGTGTTAGCCTATTTATTGATTTCCACAATGGTCGAAGTGCATAAGACGTACTGTTAAAGAAGTACAAAAATAAAATCTTCATGCGAAAAATAGAAATGTTCGAAATAATGATTTTCCGGCGCCACAACCCGATACATTCATTTGACGATAAAAGAAAAGGGTAATATTTCTCACAACTCTCTTTAAGTATAAAATGGCAAATCATGCTTTCTCAAATTCAAGCTTGTCATTTCCTACATTTTCAAGAACTAAATCTTAAACCATAAACAAATAGAAAAGTTTCTTCAATCCTTTTGTTTTTTTACCCGAGACAAGCATAATTGACAAAGAACATGTGCACTGAGAGTCGCATATTGACAAAGGACATTACATATTATTAGAAGCAAAATTCATCCACATCTGTTTCGAGGATAGGAACAACCTATCATGATTATCAAATTAATTGTTAGCCCAAATTTGCTTATTTAAATTAATGTTTTATATAAACTCAACCAAGGATTTCATTCTCTTGTTCCAACATTTTCCCGACTTCATTTTTCTTGGTTCCCTTCTCTAACACGTCCATATACATTACGCTTGACCTCTATGACTTTGCACTTGTTTTGAAAACTGCACTTCCCAGAGCGAATTATCAGGTGATAACTTGTGGCTTTCATTTATTCTAATAGTAGATTTTCGTACATGCTTTAGGGTTTGGATCTAAAAGAACCAGCTGTTGTTTTTGTGCTATGTATGTGCAAATAGTTTGGTGGAGATGGATGTAAAAAAAAAATCATGCCGAGAAAGAAGACGATCAATCGTATTTTGATAAATTCAATAATTCAAAAAGAGATGAAATTTTCACTGAGTTCATGAGCTAAGGCCCTATTGACTTCTCTGAACTCAAACAATACATCGATGATGAAATGTCTTCAATTTTCAAGCAAAAAGTAGATGATTCAGTTGCCGTGCACGTCCCACACACATCTCTGATGCCGAGCACAATGGAGTTACCTGCTGATTTCAAGGAGCCACAGACGAAAAAAAAAATCAAAATCTGGTCTCGAAGAATCAGCCGTCCTTAATCCAAGGCGTTCAAAGAGGTACACATTATGGCTTCTTCACTCACTTTGAAGCACCGTTAGAAGTCAAAAACATTATGCTCTAAAGAAAATTGTACTCTTGAATAGAAGAAAGACGGGAGACAGAAATCATATTTTTACTGAAAGTATCTTGTTTTCAATTGAAATTTTAAGTTCTTTGAATGAAAGTAAGAATCAGGAAATATTGTTGAATCATATGACTAGTTTAGATTTTAATTACAATATACACATTTTGTACGTAAAATCATGGAGTCTTAGCTATCAAGCTCACAAAGATCTCAAATCTTGCAATTCTATGCTCTTGGAACAGAAGCTAATCAATTTTCAAATTTGTAGACTAATATCTGGGTGGTTAAATGTACTTTTTCATTTCATTTATATGGGCTGAAAAAAATATTAACTGCTTAATATAGTTGAGGTAAAAATCCAACTCAAATATATATGTCCAAATAATCAAAGTCCACTTGCTTATTGGCAATTGTACACCTCTCTCAACATATCTTGAATCTCATGAAACTAAGTTTCACATAAGCGAATTTGTTTATCCCGATTGAGAAAACCCACCTCATTACTCAACACGTTTGTAAAAAGTTCAACATAAAAGTTTAAGGTGATAGACAAGGGATGTGGAGTACTTTAATACCCCCTCTTGTGGGCAAATCGGACTCAGAACAACATCTGAAATTGACACATAAGGAGTTGCCTCGGCCTCTAACACTATGTCAGAAGATCCAACTCAATAGTTTAAATTCTCAAGTGGAGGAAAACTATATAATATAAGACGAGTTAAAATCCTACGTAGGTGCGATATTGAATGCTTTAACATCTTTGACCAGACGTTTTTTAAGTAATTTCAATTCGTCGCATCAATAAGCAATATAGCAACTAATGAAGCAAGAGAAACTATCAAACTGGCGATGCACAATTTCCGTGTTTTTTGTGTGGTTATTTTCATAATATGGACGGCTTAAATCTTTTTCATTGGAGTTCATGCAGAAAAATATTTTTCCATTGTAATTACTGTCTATTTTTCATTTTCCATTATATTTAACTATTCCTAGTAAGCATCTCATAGTAATCCTATTTATATGGCCTTCTTCTTTGTGCTATATGCTCCATCATTTTTAAAAATTCGTCCGACAATTCGTATTCAACTAGGTAATGTTTAACAATATGCTTCCTTTTCTTTTTCCAGTTTATAATAAAAATATATGATTGGATTTTCTTGAATTCATGTTGAAATGTGTCTCTTTCCATGAAGTCCTACAGTTTAATCAAAATCTTTATCTCCTAGACTTATGTTGAAGCTTGCATCTGGCATCAAATCAGAGAATATGAAAAGGGTAGAGGAATATATGATGGAGGAGAAATCTTTGCGAGCTCAAGTGAGGGCAAGAGCTACTGAGTTAGTAACGTTGAAGGTGATGTTACTTTCTCTGAGTTCAAGGAATTTGATCCCAACCTTTAGTTTCTGCACATGGTTTTATTTGAAGTCTCTATATTTGGGACGAACTAACAGGTGTTTCAAGTTGTTTGTTGATAATTAAGCAAACAAAAACCAAAGATTTGAGCAATCAAGACACTGATATGAAGGCGAATCAGATTCTCCCACAGGATGATAAGGCCTTTTTTTTTTTCCATATTATTTGGTACTTACTTTAAAGTTTCATTCTACCTTCTACATTATTAAAGCCCTTTCGAACAATTTTCATGATGTAAAAGGGTTGATGGTGGCGGCGGCCGTTGTCCCCATTCATCAAAAACAGTATTCTCATTTGGCATGTAGCAATGACATAAACATGATAAAACAGTAGAAATACATGACATATATCTCTAGAACTTACAATATATGCTTTTCGTGACAGTTAAGAACGGGAATATCAAGTTGGGAATCCAATGGCTGAAGGTGATGGCATCAAATCCAACAATGGCTAGCATGCCCTTCCCATTTAATCAAGGAAATTATGCAGATTTGCTTCCCAATCTTCAGGTCTACATATACTCCTTATTTTCCACAACCGGTCATTCTTGCTTAAACCTCCAACCTTGTATTTGAAATGATATGTAGGTATGTACTTATCTATGGATTGCTCAAGCAGAGTCAAGAGCATTCAGTTGAAGCGCTTCTGGGGTTTGCTGGGGCATCATTGAATGTTGCGGGAGGCGATGACGTGTTGCCTTGGTGCACGATAGACAGAACTTGTTCGCCGGACGACTCACTTGAGAACAACGACCTTGCTGAGGGCTCGGGCAAAACTACTGATTTGGCACCGACTATTGAGCACAGAAGTTGGGTGTACATTTGATTTGGCGGTCCTATTGTTGTCTCAATTTCATGGATTTTTAGAACTTTTATGCTCTAGATTATTGTTTATGTGTTTCCTTGTAGTTTACAGAACGTTGCAGACCTTAATTAGGGATTTATATCTAGTAAGCATAATCCATATAGAAGACTTGTTGATTGCGACTTGAAACTTTTTTGTGTTGAATCAACTTATGACCAAACTCAATCGCTTACTTGGCAACCGATTGAGAATTTTTCACAACAATGAGTTGTGTTTTTAGTCAATTTTCACAAGTAGAGATTTGTGCAAACAATTCTAAATTGTTAGATGCAAGGTATGCATCCGATTCAAATACATTGAAACACTGAGCTAACTTTTGTAAGAAAACTCTCTCCATCTCAATTATCATATTGTATGGCTTCTACGTGGAGCGACCATTTGGGTCATCTGACATGGGCCTGGCACAAGCCCGTTCTCAGCCCGATAATGGCAATGTCCAGCATAACTTCGGTGGGGCATCATTGAGAGCTACAGGAGGCGGATGATGGAAAGCATGCCAAGACCTTGGCTTGTAACATTCTGAATTTCGACCCCTGTTTGGGACTTGAATATAGAATGGATATGTCATGGATGCACTATTAATGAATTCCACTCGAAACTGATCACTTCGAGATAACTGACCAAAAGGGAAGGGCTATCTAGGAAAATAAGTACGTGGACCAATTGGTCGATACGCGTAACTCTCCTCCCGAGTTTGAGAATTTTTATAGCTGCTATCTTTTTTTTTGGTTGATTAATAGGACAATCGACTTTCAAGAGCTTGCAGTTGCTTTTTTTGGATATTGACGAGAAAGGTTCGGAAATTGAAATTTTGGACTCGGAGTGCCGAGAAGGAAGGCAAAAATTGGAAATTTCTGTCGAGTCTCCGATTTGCTCTAGATTCAGTGGCAATTTTTTTTAATTTTTCTTTCAGAAACTTTTTCCTTTCTTTTCCTTCGCGATTGAGCCAAAAGATGTGGAAGCACATTTCTCTCGATAATAAGGGTGTTCACAAGATCAAATCAATCTTGTCGAAAATCGATCGACTTTATGTCAATTTGATTAATAGTATAGATATTTTGATTTTTATATTATTATTTTAAGATATTTTGCTTTTTATATATATATATTTTTTTGATCAAATAGAGTTTAACCATCAAGTCCAAGATGGACTGGTGTGGGTATGTGGCCACCGTCGGCCACAGGTGAGAGGGTTGCCCTCACAAAGAGCTAGAGAGCATGTCGAGGCCTCGCCAAATCTGGCAAGGGTGACAGTCGCAGGGTTGCCCTCATCAGCCAAAGGGAAAGGAAAGAAACAAAAGAAAATAAAGAAAAAAATGAAAATTCAATTAAAATTGCAAAAATTATTCATGTCAATAGTGCCCGTGCCACATAGAACGACTAATGTCCACTTCAGCATATTTCTACCCTAACTAGCCAGAAGGAATGCATTTAGTAAAATATCAAAAGGTTTATAACTAAATGGCGCAAATAATTTAGAATTGAATTAGTCGTCGTACAATAGCATTAAGATTTTTTGGACAATTATCCTCTCCAAGGCCACACAAGTAGTGTTTTCACTTTTCATGTTAAAATCTATTCTTTTGCCGTCAACAATAGGAATATGATTTTTGTAAATGCCACCAAACGGGGTTTAAGTTAGTCATAATTTCAAATGAGGGATGGTTGGCATTCAATGGATATGAACTATACTATCCAAAAAGGACATCTTTTTTCGGGATTATAGAAGTCTAGAAAATAAATAATCCCAAATAAGAAAATAAATGAGTTCTGAAATGCTAGATGAATATACCCAGGCAAAAAAGATCTGTTGGTAAGTGTTGTTCTTCGTAGCAAGTTCCGATATTTAAGTACCTAACAGGGACATTGGCAAATTCGCCCATAATGGGGTCAACACGTGGAGATTGTCATTTTATAAAATACAAGTTACTTCATCAATGGCACATCTAAGAGATATTACCTAAATTTATATAAGAGGGAAATTGTCCTATACATTCCTTTTAAATATCCTTGAAAAGATATTTTTTTTCCTTTTCTAGTTGAAGGAATAAATTTTATTTTCCATTTAGATTAATAGGTAACTAGATCCTGGGACATGGAAAGCATGTGCCATAGAGCAAAAAATAATATAGGATTTGCGCATTTTTTTATTTATTGTAATCATCCCATTATTTGATGATTGATTTATGCAAATCCGTTACGGTTTAGACAAAAGTACGAAAATAAATGCTTTACATAAAAAAAAAAGAATGCTCGAAAGAAGATTTTTCCCTTGCAACAGCCCATAACGTTCATTTGATGAAAAGAAAAGGAGGATGATTGTCGCCGGCCCTCTAAATATTCTTTGGAAATTTTGTGAAAGGAAATTTTAGAATGTGAATTATCCTTTTCAAATTAATGATTTTTTATTTCATACATTCTCAAGGACAATTTTTTCATTGATCAAGGAGAGAAAAAACTTTTGACCAGAAAAAAAAAAAACGAAGAAAAACTTTAATTTACCTATACATCATCTGAGGGAAAATTCATGCACGTTTTTAGGAGGAAGAATGACCTATCACATTTTCAAAACTTAATACCAAATTTAATGCAAAGCCAAATCCGCTTATTTAAATAGACTCGTTTATAAGCTCAAACATGGATTTCATTCTCTTGTTCTAGCATAGTTTGTATCTCACTTTCTTTGATTTTTTTCTCTCTCACACACCCAAATGTTAATATATTTATCACTCTGACTTTGCAGTCATTCAGAAAATGTCACTTGTCAGAGCTAAGGTAAAGATTGTGGTGTCTCATTTATTCAAATAATATATTTCCGTACATGCTTTAGGGTTTTTGGAACTAAGAAAATCGGCGTTGTTTTTGTGCTAGTATGTGTGATAGATTGGTGGAGATGGACAAAAACAAAAATCATGTTGAGGAAGAAGGTGATCTACCACATTTGATGGACTGATGATTTAGAAGGTGATGAATCTTTCTCCAAGTTTATAAGCCCAAGCTCTACTGACCTTTCTGAACTTGAACAATATATAAATGATGACATGTCAGTTTATGAACAAGAAAGAACGATGGAGTTGTTGTGCACATCCCTCGACCATCACCGACGCCGAACACAATCGAGTATGTGATAATTTTAGAAAGCCATGGAAAAAAAAAATATGGAAAACCGCTCTTGAAGAACTAGGACTCCTTGGTCCAACTCATACAACATACATGCTAATACTTCGGTCTAACTTTTATCGGTTTAGAGAAAATTCCCTTCTAACCTTCACATTATTTGAGTATGAAAGCAACTGAACTCTAATTATTTCGTTTGAATAAAGGACATTTTAAGTTTTCGAATGGAGGGAACAATCATAACACTTCATTGGTTTGGACGGCTAGTTTAGAGTTTTGTCGCAATACACAGATATGTACGTATAATCATGGAGTCTAGCTCCTCGCAATTTTCTAATTTTTCTATGTTCTATCTTCAGTGTCTTGCAATTTTCAAATTCATGGACTATATGTTGCATGGTATTAGGTACATGCATTTCATTTTATGTGAGCTGAAACTATTAAGTGCTCACTGCTTAGTAAGTTTTCAGTAAAAATCCACCCCCAACAAAAGTAAATAAAAAGTAATCAAAATCGCTGCTCATTAGCATTTTAGACCGCTCTGAACCTATTTTGGACTTCATGACCAACTACGCATACTTATTTTGTTTTGTCCTGAAATGAGAAACACACCTCGTAACCAGAGACCGCCCACTTAAGAAAGTTTTACAGATTTTTTGTTAGAAAATTTGAACCTAAAAATTTAAGTTGATAGGAGAATGGAGACTAGATATACATAAGGCTCATGAAATCCTTGCAAAGCGAGGTGGAGTACTTTTACACCCTTTCACGAGCAGATCAGGCTAAGCACAGCTGTGGAATTGAGGAAAATTTATCAAATAAGTCCTTAACCTATTGCACTTTTACCATTTTAGTCCTAATATTTTCATTTTATCCATTAAATCCTAAACCTTTGTGATTTTGGGTAATTATAGTCTTAAAACTTTTTTTATGCTAATTTAGTTCTAAACCCTTTTACATTTGGGCCAATACAGTCCATCGCCCAACTTTGGTCAGCTGATGTTGACATGTATGCTGTCGATGCTGACATGGATACAGGTATTGACACGGACAATTTTTTATCAATATTTTAATATTTGTCAAATTATTTTTAGTTTTTTTTTCTTTTTTTTTTTTTCTTTTCCTTCCTTTTCTTTTTTCTCTTCCTTTCTTCTTCCCCACACCATCGCAATCAGCCAAGTCCTTGTCTCGTCTTTTCTCTCTCTGCTATAGAGAAGGAAACCACGAGACGAATCACGCACACGATGATGATTCCATGGTTCCCAAAACCCTTTTGTCTTTTCTCTTCGCCATTCGGACGTGCTCGCGTTTATTCCCTCAGCAGCACATGCTGCTTCATTCCACAGGCTTCCCCAAGGGGGGATGACGAATTTGACTCTTTGTTTTGAACTGTATTTGGCCTCTCTTCTCTCTTCTGCATTGCGCCGGCCCAAGCCTTGCCAGGCCAGATCTAGGCTAGGTCGCGCCTCGCCATGGCTACCCATGGCTAACGGCATTGATAACCCAGACCAGACGGTGAGCGTCACTCTGAGCTGAGACGGGCTGGGTCTAGACTTTGGATGGTCACCGACAAAAGAAGAACGAGAGAAAAGAAAAAAAGCAAAAAAAAGAGAATAGACAAATAATAAATAAATAATAATTTGAAAAAAATATCGTAATTAGTATTAAGGAATCCATGTCATCGTGGCATGGCAACTTAGCACCGTTGGCAAAGTTGGTCTAATGGACTGAATGGCATAAAAGCGAGAGGTTTTATGACTGATTGAGCAAAATACATAGGTTTAGGGCTTTTTTGCAATTTTTTCCGTGGAATGGACAAATGGGGAGCCTCGCATGTGAAATAACTCAGAGCAAAAACTGGCTTGGATATCGTGTCAGAAAATCCAATCCAAAAGTTTAAAACTAATAGATGGATGAAAAAACACATAAATAGAAGGTTCGCTAAAAGCGATAGGAGATACTTAAACGAGAAAAATATGGATATAATCTAGCCCTTAATGAACATGAGAAAATATCACTCATGATGTGCAAATTCCGGGTTTTATTGGTAACTTTGGTAACATGGACAGCTTAAATTTTTCATTAGAGTTGATCCAGCAAAATCTTTTTTTCCATGCAGTTACGTCTATTCCATATTTCATTATATTTAATTAGCTTTCTAGTAAGCATTTCATAAAACCTATTTATATGGCCCTTTTCTTTCTGTTTACTCCATCAGCTTTTAACGATCCCTCAGGATCTCTATCAATGGGTATGTTTCAGAATAAGCTTCCTGTTCTATTCCTTTTGCAATAAAAAAAAAATCTTGATTTTCATATTGAGGTGTTTCTCTTTCCAGGAAGTCCAGTTGCAATTGAAATCGCTGTCTCCTCCTTTTTCTAACAAAATTTCAGATGAAGCAGTCGAAATGACTTTTATGCTCCTAGAATATGTTACAACCTGTTCATCTGCCAAAGCCGAGTATCAAAATAAGGTAGAGGAAGATATGTCGGAGCATGAGGAGCGAGTGCAATAGCTGTGAGTTAGCGACGTTGAGAGGTGATACTACTTTTAAGAGTTTCAGGATCGTCGAGGACTAACGAGTGTTCTGAGTTACTCGTCATAATTAAGCAGATGGAAACCAAGGATCTGAGTGATGAAAATGTTGAGTTGAAGGAACTTCATAAGACTATGATGAATCAGATTCACCTATAGGATGGTAAGGCTATCTTTTTCAGATTATTTACTGATGCTTACTTTGAATGCCGATTCTACTTTTTATATTGTTGAAGCCCTACCAAACATTTTTCTCAATATAAAAGGCTGAATGGTGGTGGGCCGTCGTCGTTGTAATTATATTTGAGAAACTAGTTTAGTTTTGCAATGGTAGCGATGTTTGAGTGTGATTCATATTCCCATCAATGGATTGTTTGATCCCATATATTTTCATTGGTAGATTGGGCTTAGGCCCATGAATAACTATTGTAATATATACTTTTTTTCGCTGTGTAGTTAAGTAATATAATGAAGGTTATGGTGCTAATTATAATGGATCATCTGCTGTACGTAACCCTAACGTGAAGGTGAACCAGAATAAACTTGTGTCGATTTTCTCTCTCTCACTATTACATTTCTTCTTTCTCACTTTTATACCTTAGTTCATTGTGATTGTGTTGAACCTAACAGCGATGTCATTAATTTGTGAATGGTAAAAACATGACCTGGAACTTATTATCTCATTTTTTTTTTACGGTCTAGTAACGAGGATATCAAGTTGAAACTCCAATGGCTGAGGATTATGGCCTCAAATGCAACCAAGGCAAGCATGCCCTTCCATTCAATCCGGGGAAATTCTGCAGATTTGCTTCCCCATCTTCAGGTCACCCTCTCATCCTAATTTAAACCAGCTACCTTGTATTTAATTTGATGTGGACACGATGAATTCATTTGTGTATTGCTCAATATGAGCAGGATCACGAGCATCCATCTACGGCGCTCCCGGTTTTTGCTGGGGCATCATGAGAGCTACAGGAGGCGGATGATGGAAAAGCATCCAAGACCTTGGCTAGACTGCCATTCCCTGATGAGTCGTCCTGGTGAATGATCATCGTCGCCATAAGGTAGAAGTGTGATGATATAACAAGAGCAAAAGCACGGTGATCCAACAATGTTTCTGTGACTTTAGTTATTCTGTGATAGTAATTGCTTTAGCCACTCAAGTGAAAGTGAAATATTGAGATGAATGTAATAGATTGGTAAAAGGCCAGACGATTAAGTATCAGTGCCTTATTCATCTGATATTAGGTGTTGACATGCAGTTTTGCAGTGTTAGTAAAAAGGCCTGGCGATTAAGTATCTGATCAAGTACCTTCTCATCTTGATATATTAGGTGTTGACATGCAGTTTTTCAGTATCTTTTATCCCACTATAGTTTTTGCAACAGAAAAAGATTATATGAATAGTGTATCCATAAAAACTTGATTCTTAGTGCTGAAGCTGAACTTTCAGATTGGAACAGGTGGACGCTCCATTATAAATTCTTCGAATTTTTTTGATTCCATGAAGACAAAACATGTTTCCTGGCTTTCTGTAGTTAGATAAGTGGCATTAGATATTAGATGATGCTCATTTAATCCTAGAAGCATGATTTTATGTCACTTTAAGATTATGCTTGTCTCTTATTCAGGTCATGATGGTGATAACCCGATCAAGGACCAGAATTAGTCCACCAGGTTCTTCGCTTTAACTGTCCATCAATCAAATTCACAAGTTGCAGGTTCTAAAATTAGATGAGAGGGTGAGGAGTATTTGTAGACCTGAAGAGGGGGAAGCAAATCTGCATAATTTCCTGGATTGAATGGGAAGGGCAATGCTGCCATGGTGGATTTGAGGCCATAATCCTCAGCCATTGGAGTTTCAACTGATATCCTCCGTACTAGCTATCACAAAAGCGTAGATCACAAGTTTCCAAAGAAAAACACGTCATGTTTTTAGCTTTTACCATGTTAATGCCACGCTACATGCAAAACGAAATCAGTTTTTCCAATAAATCGACAACAATGATGACCACCACATCAAGCCTTCCTGTACCGAGAAAAGTTTCAGAAGGGATTCAACAATATAAAAAGTCGAATCACCATTCAAGTAGCGCTCAAGTAATTAATCGAAAAGGAAAAGCTCCATCCTATAGTGTGAATCTGAAAGTATTAATCAGAAAAGGAAAGCCTGCATCCTATAAGTGAATCTGATTCCCATAGTCTTGTGAAGTCCTTACAACTTGGCATTTCAATCACTCAGATCCTTGATTTTCATATGCTTATAACGATGAATAATTCAGAAAACTCATTAGTTCATCAACAATATCGAGACTTCAAATTATAACCAAACACTGTACAGAAACTAAAGCTTGCGATCATATGTTATTGAACTCAAAGAAAGTAGTATCACTTCCAACATTGCTAACTCAGCAGCTAATGAACTCGCTTGAGCTTGGGAAGGATTCCCTCATCCTCCGACATATCTTACTCCACCATTATTTTGATCATCGAGTTTTCGGCAGATGAATGGGTTTAACATAATTCTAGGAGCATAAAATCATTTTATAAGTAAAAGGGGAAGACAGAGATTTCAAATAACTATTGACTTCATAGAGAGAAACACATCAATATGATACTCCATACAAGACCAATAAATTTGTTTTTATTGCAAATAGGAGTAGAGCAGGAAGGTTATTCTGAAACATACCCAGTTGAATTTGAAGTCTTGAGGAATTTGTTACAAGCTGATGGAGCAAACAGAACAAAAAGGCCATATAAATAGGGTTATTATGAAATGCTTACTAGGAAAGCCAATAAATATGATGGAATAAGGAAAATAGACATTAACTGCGATGGCAAAAGACTTTTCTTGTCATCACTTCATTGAAAAAATTTAAGCTGTCTATACCAAAATTACCATAAAACCTGGATTTGTGTTGTCTGAGTTTGATATTTTCTCTTGGGCAGAAGGACACCACAAGTGTCAAATTTGTATATGGCGCTCACTTTGATGCCAAAATTTTCACTAGCTCTCCTTAAGTGCCAATTCGGATAAAAAAAAATGATCA
This sequence comes from Psidium friedrichsthalianum, assembly GCA_019149425.1. NCBI lineage: Eukaryota > Viridiplantae > Streptophyta > Magnoliopsida > Myrtales > Myrtaceae > Psidium > Psidium friedrichsthalianum. The sequence continues at coordinate 21,847 of JAGVVM010006486.1, forward strand.
CTTGAGTACAGAATGGCTTAGAGATTCTGTCAAATATATACGTGACGATTTTTATTTAAAAAATATTTAGTGCCGTGGTCCATTTTAATTAATAATAAATCCACGTGCAATTTTTTGTCAACAAAAATCATCAGGTGATTCCACCTGGCATTATTAAAAAGTCCTCTTGATTTTTCTTTAAAAATTAATCTTAAACTTAAATAGCTAAAAAATAAATAATAACAATTT
>JAGVVM010006487.1:0-10429 GCA_019149425.1 Psidium friedrichsthalianum
GTTCAATTATTCATCCTCGACACATTTTAATGTACTGAAAGTACCGGTAACTATATATATAAAACACTACGTGCGTCGTTGTACTTCTGACGGTGAAAAGTGTTAGTTGATATCCGGTCCTTAACTGCAAAATTTGATGTCTCCTGTGATCTACCGTTGCACAATCCTTGCCCTTGGATAGATTAGTTGATGAATTAGATGATATCACTTGCTGAGATTTTGTATCTCACTCTTTTATTGTTGAACTTTTTTATAGGTAATTAATATGGCCAGCCCACCTACCGTCTCTTTCAAAATTCCTATCCGTATATCATAGGAGATCAACTTCTTCCCTTACCAGGGGTGTCTGAACTGAAGTGTGTTAGAGTCATTTTTCACACGATTTTGGTTCAATGGTGGGTTAGATGTGGGAGAAATCCCACATCATCTGGTAGTGTCTACGGTCTGTGTTGGAGGCGATTTAGACTTTTTGGCTTGTTACCCTTCGAAACTATGTGACCTGAGGATCGGGAAGGAGCCGCAGCATTTATGCTACGTGACGCAGGTGTACAACACTGGACCGACGCGTATTTTTTGGAGTGATATGAGTCGACTTACGTACAGACTCGTGGAGCTTTTGGTATAGTTGTACTGGTGGTTATTCTGCCTTGGGGTTCTAATGTACGGGTAGAGTGCTAGGTGAGCTTTGAGACCTACCCTGATGTTTTCCTGGCTATACTCAAAACTATCCGATCCTTGTCGGTTGTTAGTAAATGAAAGTGCTATGTTTTTGTTAATTGTTTACCTTGATTGTCAAGCCGATAGTATTCGTGGCGACTTGGATGCCACGGCTCTGACGTAGAACTGGTCGCGACACACCACAAGGGTACCTAGCAACGTCAACGAGGCCACGGGCCACCCTCACGCTTGCCGGAGCCTAATGGTTCCGACCTTGGCGAGGGTAGCTTGATGTTGGCTAGGGCAAGGTGACGCGTGTCCCCTGCCTGAGGTCGACGATGGCCTAGGGAGGGGAGAAAAGGAAAAATAAAAAAAAGAAAAAATGAAATGAAATGAACATGCCGGTAAAGTAAGGAAAAATTGAAAAAATTAAAGACCAAAATGGAGAGCGGCAGAAGTTATCCTTTGAAACATTTGAGCACTTTAGGCCCTTATTTGAAAAAATGTCTACTCTATGTCCTTATTTTAGAAAATGAGGAAACTTCAAGCCCTTATTTGGAATTTTTCCTATTGTTTATGTAACGCAACATTGTTCCTACTTTCCAATAAAAATTTGGAAACTTCAATTCCAGTTGTTTCGCAGAAAATAAGTGAATTGAAAAACGTTTTCATAAGAAATGATTACATGTATCACTTGAAGTAATTAGTCAATGAAAAATATTCCCATTACTGACAACATTCGTGTCTAAACATTTGTATAGAAGATGAACAATATTTATCAATCATTCATTTTGTAAGCAATAGAAGCGATCGTTTTTTGGAAAATATTTTTCTAAATCACTTATTTTTCGCGAAATAAAAGGGACCTTCATCTTTTGTTCAAAACAAGACAAAAAAGCGAAGACCTTTCCAATGACATTCATTAAACCATACTAAATAAAGAGGAGATTAACGAGCTGGGAAATAACAAGAGACAAACACAAGATTCAATGTGAGGAGTGTTCTTACTGTATCTTACAATATGTAAGACTTCTAGTGACTAGTGAGTTCCAAATCCTGTTGGTAAATTAATGCTTCGGGCAATCTGTTGTTCAAGTATTTTCATGTGTTAATTGTAACTTACCAAATTTTTTGTGTACATTTACCACTCAAAAAATAACTTGTGGTGGTGTAAATAATAAGTCACCACTGAAATTAATGGATGCGAACAAATATCCGCTGTTAAGGTAGTAAGTTTTCGCAAGACTAATTAATTTCCCACTGAGATTAGTCTACTAGGAATTCAAAATGGTAAAGTTTTTTATTTTACTCGGAAGTTACAGCTAGTTAATTAATAGTACTAGGAAAGTATGTAAGCAACTTGTAAGATACTAGCTCAAATGCACTCCCACTCGTGAAAATGAGCGATTGTCCGTAATCCGCAAGTGTATTTACGCCTGGTAAATTGATTATGTCATTAGTATGCAACTGAAAAATTAATGTTGTTACTCATAAAATTGCTAATAATCTACTAGATATTTGTATCAGAAGTTCGTTATTTTATTCGTAAGATACAATTAGATTACACCAATTGTTAGATATGCAAGTATTTGATAATCTACTCGCGGAACAATGCACCCATTTGTAATAATTAGAGACCGGTTCCGCAAAATAAAAAACGTAAACCATACACTCGTTCCATGGACTCACCCGAGAACCTGGTTCTTGAGTGGGTCCATGGAATCATCCACTATTGGAACAGGTGTTGGGCTAGGGCCACCGTGTGAAGGGGAGGTGGCTGTGGGATTTGAGATCTGATTCTTGCATGATGATGCAAGCGATGGGACAAGGGAAGTGAAGCTTTGGAAGAATGAGATGAGCGGCAAACAAGCCACTGAAGTCCAGTGATGACCAGCCATTTCTCGTTCGACCGAGTAGCTTTGCACGATCACGGCCCTGGAATGACTTGACAAGGAAATATCTAATCGTTCAAATCGATCAGAGACGATGGTGTGCCAGATATCTGGAGGTTTTGGTTGGGAAGAGCAGGACCCTATTGAGGCACAATCCTTCAAGAGACATGACATGAATATGCTTTTGGGGTTGTGCCGCGAACGTTGGTGAGGTGAGCTGGGGATTCATGTGATTGATATATATTCATAGGTCCGGTCCACTTGGCCAGCAAATTGATACTGGGAACCGGACCGATACTCGGTGGGAACCACCCAAAACCAGCCGGTTCGGTCCGATCGGATCTCGGTTTTTTTTTTTTCTCACAACTAGTAACAATCAATGACCGTTTGTAAACTACATCAACCTGGTAAATCAGTTATTTGGTTAGTATGTTGTTGACAAATAAACGTTGGAACTCGTGAAACCGAAAAAATTAATGATCTATTCGTAATAATGCTAAAACTATTGTGTTGGTAACGTACTAATTGATGAAGGGGACCACTTATAAAATGGTTATATCATTCATCAGATGCTAACAGTTGACCGAACTGGTAAGTTCTCAGTGGTCTACTTGCTAACAGTAATTCAAATTTGGAATAATTGTTAAAACAAATTCTAAACCTACTGTATAATAGCGAATTTGGCCTTAAACTTATCAATTTGACTAATTCAGTCAGCAATTTTTGGCAAAATTTAGTTGGAAGGACTACATTGACAAAAAGTCCTAAGGCTTAGGACTAAATTGGTCAAATTGAAAAGTTTAGGGCTGAATTTGGTATGGTATTGTAGGTTTTAGACTTTTTTTTTTTTACCAAATCAAAATGGCTATTGGTCATTTAGATTTACCATGCATAAAAGAAATTTCTCTTTTTGGCGATTGGAATTTTAAAAATCTGCTAGTTACAGCTTTTCTTATCACTACATGTTCTTCTCCTGAATGATATTGGAGTGTATGTGCTCATTTGAGCTCTATTTATGCATACTGAGCGAGTGCTTCAACCCGTATCACGGAAAACATTGAACTTGATTTCTCGTTGAATGTTTGTGCTGCTTTCATGGGTTAGAAGAGGAGCATTGGAGGTAATAAGGGTGATGTTTCAATCTGCAGAGTAGATGTAAGTTGTCTTTGGGCATTCTGTTGTTCTGCAGGAGAAACGCAGTTCCTTTGTGATTTTTTTTTTTTACTGCACGTGTGTGGTATTTTGTTCGGATACGAGGGAAGAGCTGAGGAGGAAGGAATGATGAATGGCCCCATCCTGAATTTTAATCAATCAACAAGATTAGAGGAAGGGAGGGCATATATTCCCTTGTAACTAGTGTATTGATTACAATATGAAAGCTCAACATTTATCTTTTCTTCCATGTTTAGTCATTTCGGTAATTCTAGCTTACTTTGGTTAACACTTCCTTTGGCATGTTGCAGATTCGTGGTTCCAGGCAGCATTCGTCCTAACCACTGGCGTCAACAGTGTTTTTGTTCTTGGATATTCAGGAACTATCATGGTTCCTCTTGGCTGGGTCCCTGGAGTACTTGGATAAATTGCAGCAGCAGCTATTTCGCTGAACGCGAATGTTCTCATTGCTAAGCTTCATGAGTTTGGTGGAAAGAGGCACGTTAGATATAGAGACCTTGCTGGACATATATATGGTACGAGAGCAAACTGGACGAATCTTCATTAACTCTCATTACTGAATCGTCTCCGATGTAGAATTGAACCTTATTCTTTTCTTGCCTGCTGCAGGTAGGAAAGCTTATTCTCTTACATGGGGATTACAGTATGTTTGATTAACACTGGATTTATCATTTTGGCTGGTGAGGCTCTGAAGGTAAAATCAAGTGGAAGGAAAATCTACTTGCTGAAAGTTTTTCTTACTGTTAAATTCCGCCACCAGTTAAATCAAAGAATCATGCAATTTTGGAAGAAACTGGGAAAAAATCCCATGGTTCCTTCTGGTGTTTCGAATTGTTCTTCTTTCCACATGATAAATCTGTTACTTTTCTTGCATTCCACTTTGTGGATTTTTTTCTTCCATCTGGACTTTTTGCTCCTGATGTTCTGATCACTTGATGTGATACTTGTATTTATGTCCTTGTCCTCATTATACAGGCTGTTTGTGTTCTCTTCCGGGATGACCATGTGATGAAGCTTCCTTACTTTATTGCCATAACGGGTTTTGTCCGTGCCTTGTTTGCCATCGGGATACCTTATTTGTCAGCTTTGAGGGTCTGGCTGGGAGTTTCCACAGTGCTCAGTCTGATATACATTGTTATTGCGTTTGTATTGGCTCTACGAGATGATAAGTTGACATTTTTTATTTACATTCAGTATCCTATTGATACACGCTATTCCATGATTTGCCTATCAGGACCACTGGGCTTCTCTTTCGCCTGTCCTGGGCCTAAAATTGTGCTTGCATGCACATTGAATCTGGAAGTTTTAGCTATCTAGCTTGTCTAGTATTTGCCAGAACGGGCTAAATACCACATCTTTTGATCGCAGGTAAGGATTTGAAGAGAGAAACTGAAATGGAACGCTATTTTCAGTGCTGATGGTAGCACCATCTGTCCAGTTTGTGTCTACGTAATCTGATCTTACATGTCTATCTGTTCAAGTTTCTCAGGATTTGCTGACGTATACACCTAGTTTTTTTTTTTTTTTCTTGATAATCGAGGTTCCGCGCGACCGGCGAGCTTGCGCTCAAACCAGCAGTGAAGCACGACTAGTCCTCCGTGGGGAGGGGGGGCGCAGGACCCCACCACCACGGCGCCCGGGTAAGACATTGGTTGAGCGCTCTCCCTGCGAAATTCGCAATGGGGGATTTGAACTCTGAACCAGCGGGTATCCACCTAGTTTCTTCCCATTAGTTTCCCAATTACCCATTAGTTGACTATACATATCGTTAAATGAAAATTCCTGCAATTCTCTCTGCTTGAACTTGTCCTACCCATTAGCTGATTATACGTATCGTCAAATGAAAATTACTGCAATTCTCCCTACTTGAACTTGTCCCAATTGAAGGAAATGCCTATCAGAAAGCTATCACATCAAGCTCTATAGTTTGCCGTGAATAGGATATCTTCTTTCAGTTGAATGCCTCCAACTGAAGTCAAGCCACATCTACTGTAACATCTTAATATTTTGCGAACTGTATTATGTGGTGGAAATATGATGCAAGTTTATCGTATTTTGTGAAGAGAAGGCTCTAGTTACATGGAAATTCTTAACGTTGTTCTTGGTTTTATAGGCCTTAATTTTCCTGCCAGAGATTATAGCATACCAGGAGATAAAACAAGCAAAATCTTTTCAACCATCGGTGCTGCAGCAAATCTTGTTTTCGCATAAAACACAGGAATGCTTCCAGAGATTCAGGTACTCTTTGAAGTTGAATCATTGACCTTTAAAGAGAAAAGACATGTTTACAGAACAAGCATGGAAACGATCTTTGCTCACTGGAGTTAAGAGGAAGTACTCGTACCAATAGAGTTGATTATTCTACTTGTGAATGACCTCTATGACACTTCTGATCAATTTAGACGGAACACAATCTGACTGTATTATAGTTAGCTATGATTGAAATAGTTTTCTCCATGTAAGAACACCAAACGGCCATTCAATGGCAATTCTCCATTGTCATGAACACTGCTGAAATTTTTGTCCATCATCTGCTAGATGGAGAGACGCTGCTTAAATTTTCTTCTGTCACCAAATCTACAATATACATATGTGCCTCAAAAACCCGTTTTTTTGTGTATCTGACAGGCAACGGTGAGAGAACCTGCTGTAAAGAACATGCTGAAAGCTCTCTACTTTCAGTTCACCATCGGATGCTTACCGATGTATGCGGTCACGTTTGTCGGATATTGGGCCTATGGGTCCTCCACCTCGTCCTATTTGCTCAGCAGCACCAGGGGTCCAGTTTGGGTGAAGGCATTAGCCAACATTTCCGCCTTCCTGCAAACAGTCATTTCGTTGCATGTATCCGTCTTACCCTCTTCAATTTTGTTTCATCATCTCCAAAATCACATTGCGCCTATCCTTGTGTTTTAGCAAAGTTACATTCACATACTTCAATTTTCTCCATCTTTAGTCTAGGTCTGACCCTTTTCATCGTCATTTGTCTTCTGCAGATTTTTGCTAGTCCAATGTACGAGTATATGGACACTCGCTTCGGCATCACTGGGAGCGCTTTGAAATTCCAGAACTTGTCGTTTAGGATTCTTTTGAGAGGCGGATATCTCACCGTAAACACGCTGGTCGCGGCCCTCCTCCCTTTCCTTGGCGACTTCGAGAGCCTCACGGGGGCGATAAGCACGTTCCCTCTCACGTTCATCCTCGCCAACCACATGTACCTGATGGCGAAGCAGAACAAGATGTCTTCCCTTCAGAAGTCATGGCATTGGCTCAATGTCTGTTTCTTTGGGTGTATGTCCGTTGCGGCAGCAATTTCGGCCTTGAGGCTTATTGCCGTAGATTCCAAGACATACAATCTTTTTGCAGATTTATGATAATTTAACACATGTAGAAGAGGGGAAGAAAGTTAATGTGTATCTAGAATGGTGCACTGGTTGATTTTTGGAGTTCCTAAATCAGAGCTTCCTGCATAGAATTTAACTCAGTTCCCTCTTTTCCTTCTAGTTTTTGTCTTGTTCTGAATGACTGTTGCATCATTTGGAGATTTGGCCATGATGACCTTCCCTGTCACTGTTATGCGAAGAAGTTGGAGTAAAGAAATAAGGTGAAGAGAGCGCTTTGATGGGCCAATTCTGGTCTGCAGAATTCTATTCTTCGGTGCAAAAACTTGTGAATTTTTCAAATTTTAATTAGTGTTGACAAGTGAAAAGACAAGAAAAACTGTTGGTCAGCAAATGATCGGTGGTTTGTTTCCGATTAACTTATTGGCGACTTACTAGCACTTTGTTAAAATTACCAAATTTTTTTATAGCCAATTTTGCTACTATCTTAATTCTTTGCATAACTTACTAACAGTTTCGATTTACCAACTCTTGTATGAATCACCAATGAGCTTTGAATTACCGACTTTAATTTCAAATACTTATCGATGCTGTTGATTTTCTTTTTAATTTATGAGCTTTTATTGTGTTCCATCTTTTATTTGAATAGTGGGCAATGTATTAACTCTTTGTAGAGATTACCAATCTAAATTGGGCGTAACTCACCAACTTTTCTTCCATTAAATTACCACATTAGTATTGCCTTACCAAATCTAATCAAAGTTAGTTACCGATAATAATTTGTTTTTATTTAATTACTTTTCTTAGTGTTATTTATTTTGTTATATTTGCATTTCTTAGCAACCCCTTAAGTTTATCAACGCTTTTTAAAATTACCACCCTTAATTAAAGGACTTATCGACATTTCTCTTGTTAAGTTATCAACTCGTTTAAATTACCAACTCTCTTTTAAGTAACTTATCGATTTTCGTTTTCTTCAAATTACCTACATTTTATCTTTTACTGACTTCTGTTTACTTTTCTTGACTACATTTTAACTTTACCAACTCTTATATGAACTTACTAACTTTAATATAAATATTTATCGACTTTTTTCATTAGAAAAATGACACTAATACTCTCTAAACTTTGGCCTAATGTTAAATGTCATCCTTGAACTATTCCTACATGTTGAATCTAATCCTAAAGTTTTTTCAATCTAGTGTCTCAACTTCCATGATAAAGTCAAATCATTCCTTCGCTACTATTCACAAGTTTTTGTAATTATACTATTACCGGATTTTTAGATTTTCTTTTGATTTTCAATCGATCTTTCTAAATCAACAAAAACTATGGTATCTTTTTATTACCTTTTTGGTCTTCATATTGCGATAATTTCAGTTTATAGTTTGGCTATAATTTCTATAACAGTAAAAGTATAACCTCATTTAGAGTTGAATCAGGTAAAAAAAAAAAATAACGGTCTTTCTCAATGGACATCAACATTGTGCGGGATGTGCAAACATGATGTCTGCTTGTATTTATAGATCGAACTATTTAACTAGCTTAAAAGAGGAAAAGGGATAATATTATGAATGACAGCAGCATCCCTTATACTTCATTCTTTTCTTACATGCCAACTTTCGTTTCAAAGGAACATTGAAACTCATCTTTGTTCTTCACCGTCTGAACTACTCGTAGTCTATATCAGAACTCCATCCACCAACCTCACAATACATTAGAGAAGCATTTGTCCCACGTTTGCATAAGAAGAGGACGAGGACATTGTCGTTGACTTTGAGTCTACTGAAGGTTCTCATATGCCAAAGTTTACTGGATGACTTCACTATTTTTCCAACCCCAGTTTGGTTCTGCATGATGACTCTGTTACCTCCATGGCTCCATCTTCGCATTACCAGAACAACAAGTTAATCTAGATTTAAAAAAAAAAAAAGTGTGAAGCTGGGTGCTTATCTATGCATAAGTGGTTCAGTTTGGCATAATTTGTAGGAGGTACTAGAAAACTTACTGCTTCAATATATCACCTATCTTCAATAACCAGCTGCGTAAAGTCTGTCCCTGATCGAACCTAGTTGAGCTGCTACATCTGTGATGCTCATTCGCTCTCTTGGGACTCCAACTGAGCAGGCTATCCCAATTCCGTAGATCATTAGCAAACAATCCTGAACTGTATTCTTTCTGCTTTGGCCTGCATCGTTCTCTACTTCTTGAACTAGAAAAGGATCAGTAATCTCTAGAACTCGTTCAGGCAAAGCTTCCTCACAAAATTATGAAGGTTCGAATTTTCTTTGAATATCTCGGCTGTGGGACTGATTCCCGTGAACATCTCTAGCAAGAGAATGCCATAACTATAGACATCACCTTCAATAGAAACCGCACTACCCATTCCATATTCTGCACATATCAAGAACCACGTATGGTTGAGCTATGAGAAAATAATATGTGCAAAATGTCATTATGAAGTTAAAAGTTTGTGAAAAGATGCCATCAACAACTCTGTGATGAACAAATTCTACATTTGAGGGACACAAGGAGACATACCTGGAGCAGCATAACCAATTGTTCCTCTCAAACCAATCGAGCTTATATTTGTGTTGGTGTAGCATGTGGATTCAAGGATGATCTTTGCCAATCCAAAGTCGCCGACATGTCCGACCATCTCAGCATTTAAAAGGACATTGCTTGGCTTTAGATCACAATGAATTATGGTGCTGTGGCATTGGTTATGAAGATAATCCAATGCGAAGCAATGTCGATGGAAATCTTTATCCTATGGATGAGACTCAAATTTTTTGAAGGCCCGTTTGCATCGGCTGGTATTGGAGATGGGTGCAACCACTCTTCGAGGCTACCATTGACCATGAGCTCATACACCAAAGCCTTAAAGTCATTTCCATCATAATCAATACTTGAACATATTGTTAGTACCTTCAAAAGATTTCGGTGTTTCATACGCTTTAGAGCCTCACACTCGCTTTGAAGCTCTTCAAGCACCATGACGCGTTAAATTAAGCACCTTCACAGCAACATTAGTCCCATTCTCCTGGAGTATTCCCTTGTAAACAGATCCAAAACTGCCAACACCGATCAAATTAGTTGAAGAAAAACCATCAGTTGCTTTAAGGAGAGTTCCATATGATAAGTTTTGCCAGGTATCAGCTATGGAACTTGAAGTTGGTTCTTGTGCTTTTTTCTTCTTCAACCAACATACATACACCACAACAGGAACAAGAACCACCCCTAGAAGTCCAAAAGTAATAGAGAGCGAGAGTTTCAATTTACGAACTCCTCCTTTGCTCTTGAAGCGTCTCCAGATGCATTTAGGAAGCCGAAATTCGGGATTCCTCCACAGATCTTGTTGTTTCC
>JAGVVM010006488.1:0-20865 GCA_019149425.1 Psidium friedrichsthalianum
CCCACCCCCCCACCTAGACCTGAATTTTACAAAATGGCTCTCGGGTCAATAGTAGAAATTGAGGTTTTCGTGAAAATTATCCGAGAATTTCAGAAATAAAGTCATTTCCTGATAGAAAATTCCATCTTGAGACCAATTTTGACACCAATTCTGAAAAATTCGAGCAAAAATAGGGTTTAATTTTGAATTTAGTCGAATTGGGTCAACCTAGGTCGAGTTGACTCGACCCGGATTGACCCATTCGACCCAAGAATTCCCTGAACTGTTTCTCGTTTTTACTCGCCGGCGAATGTCCGTTTTTCCGGCGCAACAAATCCCGTCAAGGTCTAACAGATTTGGGGATTTCTAGGCAAGTATAAATGGGGGATTCGGGGTCATTTTGGGGGGATTCGTTTGGCCACAGAGAGATCATACAGAGAGGGAGAAGATTCGAGAGATCGAGAGAGAGAGAGAGAGAGAGACCTGAGAGGAGAGTTTCGCCGCCGCTATCGGAGAAGAAGCCGAGAGCTTCAGGGTGGTTCCCGTCGATTAAGACCTCGCGAGCCTTGAGAACCATTCCGGAAGCTTCGTGACACTCCACAGAGGCTCTCAACACTCGCAGTGCGCCATTTCATCGCGAAACAAGGTAATGGCCATTGTCAAGCTCAGCTCTAAGCATCCATGGCGAATCATTCATCACACGTTTATTCTTCAAATTGTTATGGGCATTTTACTCCTGAACTTCACTGAACATTTCTGCACCTCCATTTTGCATTGGCATCGTCTATAAACCTCGAATCGAGTCTCCAACCTTAGCTTAAACCTGCGCGACTTCGCCAGCCCCATCTGGCGACCTAGGGCTTGATCGGAGCACCAGGTAAGTCTTCTAAACTCCTCCAGATGCTTGCCTGTGGTTGAATTGAATTGTTATGCTCTAAATTTAGTGCTAGCTCCTCCATTGTTGTCCTCTGTGCAAGCTTCGATTACCTAGATTTAGCCGTTGGATCTTGTTCAAGTTTGGATATGTTAGTCTAGGGTCTAATAGGAATCTAATGGCGTTGGAATTAGTCCAATCGAGGTATTTCCACCGTTACATTGCCGGCGGGAACGGCGGCCGTCCGTTAGGATTAGCTCTCAGGGAAGAAGACGATGTCTAGCTGGTAGTTTGACCTGGTCAAAAGCCAACGTGGCGCTGACGTGGCAAGCCACGTCAGATGACACGTTGGCGGTTGACTCGGTCAAAAGCCGACGTGGAATATTCTTCGGTTAGCTCGTTATAGCCCATAACAAACTAACGGATTCAATCGTACGACTGGGAGGATGCTAGGTGTCGTGATCGTGTATTTTTAGGGAATGAAAATTCTGGTTCGATTTTTATAATCATTTTAGAAAATAAATAAATGGACGGCTGAGATGGGACTCTAGCTTAGATTTCAACCGTAGGATGGTATGTAGAATGGACGATGAGGATTTGGTCTTCAATCTGATCTCAGCCGTCGGTTCGGTATAAAGGACGAGTGTTTGAGATAGAGACACGTGGAAGAGTCCCGATCGTAGGATTAGAAAAGAGCGGGAAAACAGAAAATAAAGATAAAAATTTGAAAATTCGAAAAAAAAATTCAAAAATAAGTACCAAAGCTACGTCGTTTCAAGGATGGGTAGCTAGTTTGGTTTTTGGGTCGGGTCTAGGTTAGTGGGCCGGGTCCCTTTGACCCGGTCCATGTAACTAATAAATAGAAAAAAAAATTAAATAAAAATAGAAAATCCAAAATTAAAAAAAAAATAGAAAATTACAGAAAATCCATAAAAACAATTAAAAAAATATAGAAAACTAATAAAGCCTAATGCGGTGTCGTTTTGAGTCGGGTTCAGAGTTTTAGGTTCGGACCTTCGGGTGGGATGGGCCGGGTCGACCCGACCCGACCCGGTCCGGAGAATTAAAATAAAGAGTAATAAAATTAAAATATATATTAAAAAATTTGATAAATAAATAAAAATCCTGAAAAAGTAAAAAAAAATAAAATATTCTAGATGATGATGATGATGATGATAATAATAATAATAATAATAATAATAATAATAATAAATAATAATATAATAAAATATAATAAAATAATAAAATACAAATAAAAATAAAAATAAAACAAATAAAATAAAATAAAATAAAAACCGAAAAGAAAATAATAATAATAAATATATAGAATAATAAATAGTGATAAATAATGAATAAATAAAATAAATATTAATAAAATAAATAATAAATAAATAAAAATAAACTAAAAATCCTAAAAATAATAAATAAATAAACAAAATCATAAAAACTTTAGAAAAATTTGGAAAATTTGTTAGAAAATATAGAAAATGTTTGGAAAAATAGGAAAAATCTAGAAAATATCAAAAAATAAAAATAAAAATCCCAGAAAATATAGAAAGTGTTCCAAAAAATAGGAAAGCCTTAGAAAGTCTTAGAAAATTCTAAAAAATATCAAGAAAAATCTAAAAAATTCCTGAAATTTGTGAAATTAGGAAAAAACCACATTCAACTAGTTTGACCTAATTTCACATTTTGGATTTCCTCAGCCTTTTGAAATGACCATTTTGCCCATCTGGTCAATCTGACCCAAATCATTCCAAACCATCCTTGAACCCATTTGAACATGTTTTCTAGGCCTTCCTATGACTCTCGTTTTGCTTGTATTGACTGGTTTTGATATGATTTCTCTCTGAATTGATTCATTGATTGCGCATTTATTTCTATGATTGTGATTGATAGGATAGATACTCCATTTGCATGAACCCATTAGACTTTTAAAGCCTACCTTACCAATCCCGCTTGCATGAACTCCTTAGAATAGGAAAATCACTCAACATAGGTACCGAAAGGGCGTCGATAGTAATATCGGCGTAACTAAGTCCCCGAATCTAAATCTCTGGTTTTCGCAGGATCGAACGATTTCTCCCATCGCTCGATAGGGTTTCCTATCATACCCTCCAAGAAATGATTGGTGGCGACTCCGATGGCATGTACACTGATCACATGTCAGCTGACCACACTAAGGTCGACCCGATTTAAATCTTTCCTGACGCGATTTGGTATGAGCTGGGAGGACCCGAGCTAAGCCTAGACTTCAAAATGGGTCTAGCAATCCATTAGCCCACACCCTATCTCCGAGGGGAGGGTCGTGACACATAGTTAAAAAAATCCAACGGTTTATATGTTTGTCCGGTTATAAAGGTTTCTACAGTTTTATGCTGCTATAAATGAACACCAACCGATAAATGGTTCAATTGGGGAAGGTTCCAATGTTGGTGAAGATGATATTGATGTGGATAATCAGTACGTGGAGTACAATGATAATGATCATGATGATAGTGATGAAGAAAATGATTTATGGTTGGGTGGTGATGACGTTGATGAAGAAGATAACGAAAGTGGTGATATAGATGCTTACTACAACACCCATTGTAGTAATCCCATTTTGCCGTTAGCACATCCATCGCCCTATTCAGAGATTGACTATGACATGATGCAAGTCGATACAAGAACCAAGCCGAGTCATATGTCGTTTGATCCAAAAAAAATTTCATGTTATAATGTTATTTCCATCACCAGATGTAGTATAGTTGGCTATGAAAGAATATTCTCTGAGAAGAATCATCATTTTCGCAGTGATGAGACAAAGAAAATAAAATATGTTATAAAGTACAGTAATCCAAACGAACTGTGTGATTAAAGGCTCCATGCATTTAATAAAGCGGGTGACTTGTTTTAGAAAATAACCAAATACAGTGGGCCACATACATGTCGTAATCTGTAAATGTCAATAAATCATCGGTAACTTGATCAAAAGTACCTCTCCAATTAAATAGAAGCAATGGTTGCCACTCAACTAGATATAAAAATCAAGCCACTAATGGCGATGATTAAAGATAAGTTGGACTTCGAGCCTACTTATCGTAAAACCTGGCTAGGTAAACAAATAGTGATCGCTAAAACTTTGGAGGATGGGATGAGTCGTATGGTCAGTTAAGAAAGTATATGAATATGATGAAACTAATGAATCCAGATTTCATTTTGTGATCGAGGATTGCTTGAGCCAAGATCAAGTTGCAAGGTTTTTAACAAGATGTTCTGGACTTATGAACAGACGATTGAAGGCTTCAAAAGCTGTCATCCTGTGATTGTTGTTGATGGAAATTTTTTTTACGGCAAATACAGAGGAATGCTCCTTTGTGCGGCCTCATTTGATGGCAATAATCATATATTTCTATTGGCATTGCTGTGATCGATCGAGAGACTGTTGATAATTAGTATTAGTTTATGAATTTGTTGCGGATATATATCACTAATGACTGAGAAAATATTTGTGTAATATCATACAGATATATTAGGATTCAAAAAGCAATGGAGACGGAAGGGTAGCATCCTCCACATGGCCACCATAGATTTTGCGTTCGACATATTATCAGGAACTATAATAAACACTTCAAGGATGCTGAAGGCAAAAGAGCTGTTCGGATGACGGGTAAAATTTATAAATTACATAATTTGAAGAAATTATTTGTTTATAAAATTATGTAAAAAATACTTATTATTATTGTAATGTACAGCTTATGAGAACCAAAATCGGAAGTTCCTGCGCATCATGAACCAAATGAAGAAATTGCATCCACAAACAGCTGAATGGTGTAACCAGATTCATTGGGAGAAATGGACGAAAGCTTATGATAAAAGAAGAGATATTAATCAATAATCACGAATTTAGTCGAATCGGTTAACGGGATGCTGAAGGGATTTCGTGCTTTACCTATAATAGCTATGATGAATAACATATTTTATTAGTTAGTCCATTATTTCGACACCAGAAGAGCGACATACATGGCACAAAAGGTGGAAGAATGGGTATATGCTCAATTTGCGGTTCGACTCTGATTCAGGAATCTTTAAAGTTAAAACTGAATATGATAGATCCAAAAGAATGGGGGGCCACAAACATAAGGTTGAGCTAAACCTGCAAAGATGCACATGTGGAAAATTTGAAGAGATGAAAATTCCATGTTTCCACCTATTTACAGTGTGTCAAAATATACAATTGATTACAATACAATAGTAGATGAATTCTACACTTTAGATAGAACACTTCAGTGCTATCAGTACATGTTTCATCCATTAAGAGACCCATAATACTGGCATAAACTTGATGAGCTACCTTTAGTGCCAGACTTGAACGTTATTAGAAAGAAAGGAAGGTCCCATGTGTCACGCATACGTACTGAGATGGATTGGAGTACG
Source organism: Psidium friedrichsthalianum (assembly GCA_019149425.1). Taxonomy (NCBI): domain Eukaryota; kingdom Viridiplantae; phylum Streptophyta; class Magnoliopsida; order Myrtales; family Myrtaceae; genus Psidium; species Psidium friedrichsthalianum. The sequence goes on from JAGVVM010006488.1 coordinate 5,273, forward strand.
CCGAGCAGTAGAGTTTCGCCTAACCATTGCAGCTATTGTGGAAAATCAGGACACAACAACCAAACTTGTGTATACAGATCGATTTAAGGTTATTTACCCTTCTGAGTTGTGCTACTTATTCAATAATTGTTTTTATCTTAGAAAGTATATTATTTCCACCTTTTGTTGGTTATAATGGACATTCATGAAGTTTTAATTGTTTAGCTATTAATTTTTAGGAATGGATTGAGGCAAATGGTGATGGTTTCCTTCTTCAAACTTTAAAAGAAGCTATGGATGAGGTGACTTTAATTTCTGAAGTTGTATTCGGAGAACTCGATAGCAGATCTACCTAATTTATCTTTTTAGTGTGTAGTTACTAATATCATTTGCGCGAGCTCTCATTGATAATGGATTGGAGTTGTTAATTATGTTTTGCCTCTTACTCGGAGAATGTTTTGATTTTTTACAAATTTTGGATTTTCTTCATATTTTATTTTATTTTCTTTTTTCTGATTTTCTAGAGTTTTTGTAATTTTTTGAATTTTTTAATCAATTGGTATTTTTTATATTTTTTTATTATTATCTAGATCGGGTTAACCCGACGAGTGCCTCCTGGGCGCCCAACCCGAACCATAAGGGTTCGGATCGATCTAGACAACACCACTTTATGTAATTCTTTTTTGAATTTTTAATATTTTTTCTTGAAATTTCTCAATCGAAGTGGCATTTTATTAAGCAAATAAATTATCCTTGAGTGCAATTAATGAGAACTAAATATACCATACATAATTAGAAAGTGAAGGGTTTCCAAAACACTTAATGGTTCGAGAAATGATCAACCGAGCGGGTCACAACAATGTCGGGCAAATGAGTACTCGCGAACCATCACTTGGCCAAAAAACCACATCTAGCATGCCATTCACTGAGATATATTCAAGTCTGATTATCTTGGTACTCAAATTAAACCAAGGGAAACTAATTGTACATGGGAAATTAGGTATAATGTAGTTTTCAAAACAACCAACGGCTTAGGAAATGTTAACCGAGCTCTTTGTAATGGTGTCATGCATATGGTTAGTTGTAAGCCCAACAAATAAAGGCAAAACGACCTCAAAGTAGGAGGATCACACTGTTTTTTTTTCCAGAAATATGGGCTTAAATTGGGCTAACAGTGGATATCTCTGATCTTGTTATGAGCCAAAACTCATACCTATACATTTTACTACGCACAAAGATCAGAATGGACCCAAGAAAAGCAAGAAATACTCAAGGGAAGGTGACAAAAATCGAATGCAAAGTGGCCAAGTTGGACTATTTTCCACACTTAGGCAAAATTTCCAAGTTCGGGTCAGACCAACAGATGGTATTATCTGTGACATTCTGAAATTTGACCCATTTTCGAGATTGGTAATACTGAATGGATGTATTTCATTAGCACGCTCTAGTCAAATCTCATTTGGAATTAGCTACTCGAGATGACTAACCAAAAGGACGTGAACCTGATCAGTCGATACGCGTATATCTTAAACAGCTGCTCATTGACTGAGTATTTACTAGAGTCGCTATTTAATGAATTTGATCACGAAACGAATCCGAACTTGCTCAATCAAATTTTTAAGGATATCACAATTAAGTTTTGTATGTTGTTTCGAAGGATTCAGGTTGGCAGTATCACTCCAGAGTGCCGTGAACAAAGGAAAAAGTGAAAAATGATTGTTTCGCCCTGTTTTGCGTTAGACTCCCTAGACCATGAGTAGAATATTTTTAAAGTGGCTAGAGTTTTGGGCTAAGTTAATCTCGTGTTTCTTATTGTTCGGCTTTCTGAGGAAAAATGTCAAACCAAGATCCCATCCATTAAATCTATCTTGTAATAGTCAAATCTTAATTTTTTCATGTCACATCACTACTTTTGGGAAAAGGTCACCTCATCTCACCTTTTGAAACTCATCATTCTCTTTTGTCCTTTTTCTCATTAATGTATATAACGATTTGCTTTTCCAAGGCCATCATCTTTATCTTTTTGTCCTTTCTCAATTAATTTTATGACACTTCTCCTTTTTTCAAGACACCACAATCATATCCTCCCTCTTCCCAAGATAGATGTCAAGTTACTTTTTGAAGTTGAAGAAAGCCTTTCCTCCTTTCTCTCTCTCTCCCTCTTCTTCCTCATTTTTGACCACCCCTTTCCTCCTTTCTTCCCTTCCTTCTTTCTTCTTCCCTTTCCTTCCTTTCCCTCTCCTCTCGGCCGCTCGAACGTCGCCCGCCGTTCGCTGCTTCGTCTGCCGTTTGGTCGCCTCGCTAAGCCACCGTGGGACTTGTTTGACTTAGGTAAGTCTCTAAAAGCCATCCGTTTGTTCATTTGGCTTAGATCAACCCCCATACCCACCGTGGTCTTCGCGAACCGACTGTTGCTGTCGTGAACTCTGGTGAACCACCATTGCTCTGGTGGTTGTGTAACCTTGCTCACTTCTTTCTTATCATTATTAGGCCTAAAAAACCACTCTTGACTAGCCAAGGTCAGCCCCTTCTCTGCGGTGCCCCGTTGTGAGCCGCAGTCGTTTGGCCTTCACTCAGTTCGTTTTTGAATCTTTTGAGTTTTATTTGAGGTAAGCATAACCTCTAAACCTTGAGTAGGTTGTTGGACATGTCTTGATTAGGCTCTAGATGAGTTCTAGAGTTGGGTTTAGAGTAGAAATGTTTGGAAGTTGTGGTCCGTTTGGCTTGTGTTGTTGTTTTGGATGTCGTGGACCGTTGCTCTTGTTTGAATGTGCTGTTCGAAGGATGTTTACAGATGTACATGAAGGTTGGGTATTATACAAGAGGATAGATATAAGAATAATGGGTTTCGGGCTTAGAAACGTGATTATATTCGTCGCTAGTGGCATGTGTGCACTGTTGATACTTGATTTTTGGCCAATTTCACTTTCAGAAATTTTTTAGAAAATCCATAAAAATTCATAAAATTGAAAAATCAACTTTGGAGACTTGGCCTAGCCTAGGGAACTAATTTTGAGCAAAAAATAATTTTCCATATTTTTAGCATTTTTCTGCATTTTATTTTCAAAATTCATAAAAAATCAATAAAAATGAAAAAATTACAAAATCCTTTGGAGACCTCGGCCTAGCCTAAGGAACTAATTTTGAGCAAAACTAATTTTCCATATTTTAGCATTTTTCTGCATTTTATTTTCAAAAATTCATAAAAAATCAATAAAAAATGAAAAAAATTACAAAATCAACGTTGAAGACCTGGCCTAGCCTAGGGAACTAATTCTGAGCAAAAAATAATTTCCATATTTTTTGTATTTTTCCGTATTTTATTTTCAAAAATTCATAAAAAAATAAATAAATAATGAGAAAATGGAAAAATCAACTTTGGGGACCTTGGCCTGGCCTAAGGAACCAATTTTCAATAAAAAATAATTTTCCTTATTTCTTGAATGTTTTTTTATATTTTTCAAAAATTAGAAAAATACTGAAAAATTAATAAAAAAATAAAATTCGAAAGCCAAAAAATTGCAAAAAAATAGTAAATAGTTTATTTTTTATTTTATCTTCATTTTGGATGAATAAATTTTTGAAAAATTTAATCTAGAATTTAGATTTTTTTTTGTTAATTTCATTTTTCAGATTATTTAAATAATTCTAGAAATTCCATTTTAGCTTTGTAATTTTTCATTTTCACATTTTTAGAGTCGTGTCGTTCTTCTCTATTTTTCAAAATTAAAATCAGTCCAAAAGCCTTTGAATTGTCCAATTTCGCTAAAAAGGACCAGAATGCAATTTTTTGATTTTTCAAATTAGTCCATAAAAACACTTAAAATGCAATTAAAAATTTTCTAGGGACTGAATTGAAAATAGGGCGAAGTCACCCCCTAGATTTTGACCTCTTGAATCCATTGGTGGTGTCAATTTTTGCAAAAAAAGGCCATTAAGACTTTGGATTTTGCAAAATGAGTTCTTGGGTCAAATCCAAAGTTGGGGTTTTTGCGCAAATATTGAAGAATTTTTGGGAAAAATACTATTTTCGAGTAAATACAATGCCCCTGAGTCCAATTTTGGCATCAATTTTGAAAAAAATGGGCTAATTTGGGGTTAATTGGTAGATTTTAACCAAAGCGGGTCGATCGGGTCGAATCGACCCGACCCGTGACCCACACTATTCATCGTCTTCCCCAGCAGCTCTGGTGCGCGCGTTGGTTTGAAGCGAAAAGAAATCTATTGAGAATAGAGAGATTTATAGAGATTCTCGGCATAAATCAAATGGGAAATCTCCATTCGATTGACGGGGTTTCAAGGGAGAGATTTGGAGGTTTTGTTGATAGGGTTTTAGAGAGAGGTTTTGGCAGAGGGGATATAAAGGGAGACGAAGCTCGGCAAGAGGGGGGGTTGGAGGACCATAGCTGGCTTTCGTTCTTGAGGCAATTAGAAGCTCCAAGATTACGTCCAGAAACTTTCTGCCATCGCAAGGAACACCCAGATCGTTGTCGCTTGAATTTTCATCGTGACATCAAGTAAACTTCATTGTTGAGCACTCAGAGCTCCTTCCATGGCGAAACTCGATCCAGACACTGTGGCTTCATAATTTTTGATTCAACGTATTCCTGCACTCAAACTAATCGCAATCATACCATTTCCCTGCATTTTCATCGAGTAAAAACCTCTTGCCCGTCTCCCCTGTTACCTGGACCCACTGCGAGCTTCACAGTTCATGACAGGCATCCCGAGCTCCATGGACGACTAGGTAAGCTTTCTGGAACTCCTGTGGTGTTGGTTGATCAAATTTCATGACCATTTGGACGTAGAAACGGCCTAGATAGCACTCGCCAGAGTTTCACTTCCGATCAACGTTGGTTTAGATAGTTCTAGGTAGGTTTCAAGCCTAAATCTGAGATATGTTGATAATGTGTCGTTTAGGATGGATAGGACTCGAAACCAAGGGAAACTTTAGTTTTAGGCCTGTTTTGGCATCGCCGGTGACACTCCGGTGAGATCGCTGGAGTATGGCATCGCTCCGTCATCTTCAACCTCGGTCATGTTGATCGGTCAACGAAAACGTGGCGCTGACGTGGCTAGCCACGTCGGACGCCACGTCAACCCATCATCGTAACAAGTCAACAGAATAGTGAACTTTGATCCGACGGCTAGGATCAAGCCATGTGTCAAGATCTTGGATTTCATGAATAAAAAGGCCTAATTCGAATTTTATCATTTTTTAGAAATTAGAAATAACGAATGGCTAGGATTAGTCATGGGATCTGATATCGGCCGTAGGTTTGGTATAAAAGATTGGACGGTGAGATTTTAGCCACGTGGTGAATCCCTGACCGTAGGATCAGAATAGGCGAAAATAAATGAAAAATAGAATAAAAATCTATGAAAATTTCAAAAATTAAAAAAATAATACCTAAAACTACGTCATTTTTGCGTCGGGTTTAGGATAGTGGGCCTTGGGTCGGTTAGGCCCAGTGGGCCGAGTCTATCCGACCCGGTCCACTTAATAAATAATAAAATAAATAAAAAATCAGAAAATAAAATAAAAAATAATAAAAAGAGAAAATCAATACAAGAGATACGGCGTCGTTTTGGTCTAAGGCTTTAGATTTAGGTTATCAAGTCGGTTCAACCGACCCGGTCCGGGGAATTAATAATAATAATACGAAAAATAAAATAAAAAAAAGAGAATAAAATAGTAGAAAATTCAGAAAATCAATAAAAATTAGAAAAATAGAAAATTTAAAATAAAATAAATAAAAATAAAAAACTGTGCCGTTTCGGCCCCGAAAATTGAATAAAAAATAAAATAAAATAATAAAAATAATAAAAAATAAAAAAAATCAGGAAAAATCATAAAAAAAAATTTAGAAATATCTTAGAAAAGTCAAAAAAATTAGGAATAGTGGGGAAATAAAAAAATAAAAATGGGAAAATAAAAAATCTATAAAATCATAAAAAATTTTCAAAAAAAATGTCAAAAAATAAGGGGAAATTTTAAATAAAATAAAAATAAATAATAATAATAAAATAAAAAAATTTCAAAAGAAAACTGTTTAAAAATCAGAAAATTTTAGGAAATACAAAAATAATAATAAGGAGTAGGAAAATAATAATAAATCACGAAATTCTAGGAAAATTCTAAAAAATTTTGAAAATAGAAAAATCCTGGAAAAGGTCAAAATTCCCCCCAAAAAAATAGAAAAGTCCTTAGAAAATCATAAAAAAAAACCTCAAAAAAATTCAGAAAATTCAAGAAAATTCAGAAAAAATTTGAAAAATCCAGAAAAATTCTCAAAAAATTCTAAAAATTAAGGAAAAAACCATACCCAATTGGTTTGACATATTTTCACATTTTGACCTCTTGAACCTTAGGAAATTACCATTTTGTCCCTTTAGCCAACTTGACCCAAATTTTTTCCAAATCGCCCTTGAACTTAGTTGACATTTCCCTAGGTTTCTGAGACTCCTCTAGGCTCGTTTTGATTTGTCTTGACTTGATTTGATGTGAATTCTCATTTTCTTGATGTGCAATTATCCTTCATGATTGCGATTGATAGGACGGATGATCCCATTTTGTATGAACCCTTTAGGTTTTCTTAGGACTCACATTACCCAAAGAACGCCTACATGAACCCTCTAGATTAGGAAATCACTCAATTTAGTACCGAAAGGGCGTCAATAGCGATATTGGCGTAACTAAGTTCCCAATTTAGATATCTGGTTTTCGTAGAATCAAACGATTTTTCCCAATCGTTCGATAGGGTTTCCAAGCATACCCTCCAATAATTTGATTGGTGGCGACTCCGATGACATGCACACTGATCATATGTTAGTCGACCACACTAAGGTCGACCTCGATTTAAAATTTTCCTGACGCGATTTGGTATGAGCTTGGGAGAGTTCGAGCTAAGCCCAGATTTTAAGATGGGCCTAGCAATCCATTAACTCCCTCATGATCTGGAAATCTCGGGAGGGTCGCGACATGCACCAATCATGATTCCGAATGTACCATTCCTATGAAATATTTGTTTGTTGGATAGTGGTGAGCCGCTATTCTCGATGTGCTTAGAGGAACTTTACGAAAAATTTTTACGTGAAAAATCAAGTTTCGCGCAGAGAGGGGTCCCTACCCTGTTCGGTAGCCTTTTTGCTGTTGAACGGGTGTCAAGCTTTGCGCCAGGCGCGGAAAGGGAGGGAGGGGGGGGGGGTCCCATCCCAGTTCGGCACCAGTGGTGCCGAACTAGCGCCTAGCTTAAGCCATGCTCTGGAAAAAATGGGGGGGGCCCTCGCTAGTTAGGCACTTAGGGCGCATGACAACCATTCTATTCCAGAAATAATTTCTGGAACAGAATAAATTTTTTGTTTCTAGTGTTTTGGGCCAAAATCTATTTCTGGAACAGATTTTTGTTTCAGAAATAGAAAAACAGATTTGAGTTGCCAAACAAGTTTCTGTTCCAAACCTATTTCTGGAATAGGTTTGGAACAGAAATAGAGAAATAGAAACGTTGTCATGCGCTCCCTTAGTGTCGATCTGGTGACTTGTGTCGTAAACTGAGGTTTTGAACCTGTGTCAAGTTTTGGTGTAAAATAATTGAGTTTGTTAGAAAAAATAATCCAAGAGTTTCCAAATGTAAGATTTGACCTATTTCCCAGAAATCTCCCCAGATGGAAGCTTCACCGAAAAAACTTAAACTTGATTGAACCCATAATTTGGGTCAGTCTAAGCAGAGTACCGATATCTAGTTATTTACACCTAAATTTTAACTAATCTTTTTTATCTAAGCAGAGTATCGGGAGTATAGAGGTTTTCGGGCTCGATGATGATCTGGGTTAAATTCACATGATGAGGGTTTGATTTTAAATAGGCAAAGCCATGTGATTAATTTGAACTCCAGTTGAAGAGGCTTTAAATTTAGTTGAGCCCACTGTAAATTGGCCTTGTAAGAGGGATTAGACCTAATTATTCATTATAAACACACTTACGTCTACACATGAGGAGGGTAGCTCTCAGTAAGGAAAAACTCAGAATATTCAGCAGTTCTTGAGGGGCAAAAGCACGCGAGCAAGAAGGGCAGGTTCGGGTCCAGCTTTGTTCTCAGGTGTCAACGTCTCTTTTGTGCGTCGCTACCGCCCCGACACAGACCCCCCGTGCGCTGCCACCGCTGTTCCGTCGTTGTCGTTGCCCGACGCTGCTGTCCTGACGAGCAGCCCTTGCGTTGTCGCCGATCCGTCGGCCGCCAGCCGCCGTTCATCGGAGCCCGGTTTCCTCTTGCTGTTTGAGGTTGCTTCTGGGCTGTTTTAGGAGCTGTTTCGCTGCTGTCTGGTGCTGGAATTTGTTGCTGTTCCAGGCTTATCTGGTTGCTGTTCGACCCCCGTTTTTATTCACTGTTTGGGGCTGTTTTCAGCACTGTTCGGCGTTATCACTGTTATTTTAGTGCAGGTTCGTGGTTGTGCCGGGGCAAGTTTAGGGCTGATTCGCAGCAAGATGAAGTCCAAATCAGCTCAGTTTTGGGTGCCCTCACGTGATATTTAGTGCAGGCGAGAATTGTGCCAAAATTGTCGCTGTGAAGTGTTATCTCATTTGAGCCTTGGCTTTTGTGCATACGAGTTCCCTCCACGAGGTGTGCGACTTCCCCATTGAGTCGGCCATTAAGCTTGACCACTTCATCTGCGGATCGGTTCTCGAAGTTTGAATTTGGTACTAAGTTTTGTCAAATTAAAATTAGGTAACGAATCCCTATCCTTGAATAATTTTGATTTTGTTACTTAATTTGATTGGATTGCACATCTTGATTCGATATTTTATCTATCCTTAGATGCCATAGATAAATCTCTGCTTTGATTGGATATAATGTTTCTTAAATTAATCTCGTGGATTGCACATCATGATTCAATCAGCACGAACACACTAATGCTTCTCTTTTTATTTACTTTAGTGTCCGGCTGACAACTTCAAGTTTCTTGCAGCGGGAATCTGTATATTCCAGTGGTTAGACAAATTTAGTTTACGCAGAGGAGTTTTGCACTTGGGGTCCACAATTTACGTCTGCATTTTGTTCTTGAACCCCAAATGATAATGGAAAGAAATGCTTGCAATGAAGTGTTTTTTTTTTAGAAGAAATGATTCCTGTTTTTATGTGTGCATTGGCTTCAAAGTGAACTCATTGAAGATCCCCAATTATAAATAGAAAGCATGGAAGGAATAATTGGAATGGTCTATAGGACAAGTTAGTTGGGGGACACACAAGGATAAATCATCTCTGGTTGATTGGTTTACTTGGAACTGATTTTGTATTGAGTATCAGAGAGAAAACTCGGTAATGGCCTTTTCATTTCAACCTTTTGCAGTTATTGAATTGGAAATATGTTTTGTCCATTAGTGCATCATCAATATTTTGTATCACAATGCAACTAATATGTTATAACGCGTGCAAATATATTCACAGTTTTTCTTTTGGCTTTGTGGGTGCAATTACAGATATTGCAAGATATTATTTTATTATGTTTATTTATTCATTTTAGATATGAGTAAGTACATTCTTTATCTTTTACTGCGTGGTACACAAGTTCGCTGATTGTGGATTGATCCTGTTTTAAATTTCTGTATTGGGTGCATAATATTGATCCATTATTCTTTTTTCCCCATGTTTTTGTAAGTATTGACTTGCCTCTTTCATGTTTTCCAGCATGATTCCAAGTGTTGGAACCAAAACCGAGATGTTAAAATCTCTTGTGGTCTCAACTGGACCTTATAGTCGGAATCCACATGTGTTTGGTTCTTATCAATGCAAGATTCCCTTAGACTTAACCTCTAGGAAATTTCTGCTGCTACCAGTGAATTATGGAGGAACACGGGCTAGAGCATGTGCAAAGAATCGTATTAGGAAGTATAGCGTAAGTGCAAAAATGGCTGAAAGTCTTACATACAAGGATGCTGGTGTGGATATAGATGCTGGCTCGGAGCTTGTTAGAAGGATTGCGAAAATGGCCCCTGGAATTGGAGGCTTTGGAGGTCTTTTCCTCTTGGTATGATATCCTAGACCTTTATACTTTTAATCCTAGTTTAGTTAGATTCTTCGTTTTTTTAGGTGAGAAGTTTAGTTAGACTCTAATTAGCAAAACAAGGCAATGGGTATGTATTTTGGTAAACTCCAATTGATGTTCCAGCTCAAGGAGAATTGTTGTTACAGAGTTGAACTCCTTTGAAAGAATGCTGGAAAATTTGATTAGATGTTGTTCATATGAAGTTCATTCGAGGATTGTACAGACTAATGGCCATTTGTGATTGTAAGTAGGGCATTTCAGCTTTAATTATATCTATTATGGAATGTAGGTGCATGAAGTTTAGAACATGTTGACGGTTATATATTTTCTGCCATATGCAATAAGATTACAGGTTTCAGGAATTCCTTAATTGCCATTGGCGGGTTAAGCCAACAGAAAATTATCTTGGGCTCTCCCTCCATTAGGAAAGAAAGGACATAAAGAAAACTTGACCTTTATAATATAGGTGGATAGTACATCAGTGTGGTAGTCCCTAATTTCTACAGTTGACTGGTTATACCCATTTGTAACTTTCACTGAGGCTTCTGAGCACACATGAGGATATACCTCACTTCAGCCCTATCTATGCCATGAGATAATTCTAAATTGCCTAGTTCAATGATTGAATGTCCCAACCAATTAATAATTTGTACTTAGTTCTCTGTTTCTGAATAAACAGGCTTTAGAACAAACTTCATTTTAATCATGAAAGAAAGCAAAAGCTTTCAAAAAGAAAAAATAAATAAATTCTGATCATCATAAGCCAGTTCATGAACATGTTTATGCTTCTCATTGTACATAATTTGTTCTGAGGCATAGATTTTTCTTGGACTCTCAATCGCATATTCTTGTTGTGCTTATTTTAGTTGTGGTTAAACTTGGATGGCAGTTGTTTCAAGATATTGTGTATTTGTGTTTAGGTTTTGTACTAGTTAAAATTAGTTTTTCATGAGCAGGGGATTCGTACCTTGTAGCTGGCACAGATGGTGTTGGGACTAAATTGAAACTTGCATTCGAAACTGGGATCCATGAAACGATTGGAATTGACTTGGTATTGACCGGAAACGATAATGATCTCTTAAGATCCTTTTTTTTTTTTGGTGTCTAACACTCTTATTTTAGGTGCGATGAGTGTTAACGACATTGTTACTTCGGGAGCGAAACCTTTGTTTTTCCTGGATTACTTTGCAACAAGCCATCTTGATGTTGACCTTGCTGAAAAGGTAGCGGCTGATCTTGTTTCATAGCTGAATCCTAGAGCTGTAAAGTCTACTTGAGTTAGTACAAAGTTTATGCAGGTTATAAGGGCATTGTGGAGGCTGTCGGCAAGCTGATTGTGCTCTTTTGGGAGGAGAGTTATCTTACAGCTTTATATTTCATTTTTATGCTACGAGTTGTGATCCTAGACACCTTTGGTTGGAATTTGGAGGTCACTTCTTTTTCAGCAGCTAAGCAATTTCCAGGGCGAAGTGGGAGATTGTGGGACTAAAGCAATTAGATTGTCATTAGATTTCGCTATTGAGCTGTTGCTCTTGTTTGGTGAAAAGAGAGTTGTTTTTTCCCATTGGCTTTTGTTACAATGTAATTGGCATACTCTCTCCGTCGAAGAGTTGTTGCATCTTTTCTCTATGGTGCCAAACGAAAATAAAGGAAAAATTGTTGACTTACAGAAAGGGTGTTTGAAACTGATTACTTGATTATCTGCATTGATTTCTCGACTACATAATCTGGGTAGATCTGCATGATTACTGATTTTTGATGCTGTATGAAACCAACATAGTCGATGTGCCTTCCAGACTGCAGAAATGCCCGACTTCTACGCGGAAGGTGAATGAATCAGTGGCTCTTGCTGTTGGCATAGTGAAGAAGGATTCTGTTATAGATGAAAAGACATTGTTGCTGGGAGTGGGCTCATTGGCTTGCGTCCAAGTGGGGTGCATTCGAACGGTTTTCTCTCTTGTCAGAAGGTTATTTTTATCTTGACCCAAGTATGGTCACATGTGCCCTCTTATTCTATAATCTTAATTTGCTATTATCTTTTCCCAGAGTTTTGGCCCGAAGTGGCTTTCCTTGACACCCTTGACGACCCGGGTGAAGCTGTGACGTAGGTGAAGCTTTGATGGCTCCGACTGTTTATTTATGTCAACAGGTATCTCTTTCTCTTTCTTTTGCTTTCTGATATTTTCCTCACATATACAACTGGAGAATTACGCGAGGCAAAATTATGAGCCAAGTACCACCCTAATGATAGCATGGCTGTGTTGATGTACAGGTTCTCAACACCTTATCAGCAAGGGAGGGATCAAAGGACTAGCCCACATACCGGTGGTGGGTTTACGATAAAATACCACGGTGTTCCCAAAAGTCTCTGTGCCACCATCTTGGAACGGACTCCTGGGGGTTCCTCCATAGTTTAAAGGGTATGCAAGAGGTTGGTTTTCCGTTTGTTTTAGACTAGGATCCACTTTAAGGGAATAGCCCCATGGTTAAAGAGCCTGCTAGGCATTGGATATGAGACGGTAGCAGAATGTAGTGAAAGCTATCACTGGCTCTCCTAGTAATTAGAAGCGAACCATCACCGAGTAATGCTTATGTCGAGGGCTCGATTTTTCTCCTGTATTAGGTGGGAAACATAGTAAGTCTGAGGATGAGGCGGGGACCGTTTCCAATATGGGCCATTGGGCTGGTTTTGGCTGGTTAGGCCCGAAGCTTAAGACCTTCGGATAATCGGTGATAAGGAAGATATGGCTATTCGCATTGGTGATGTGGGTTAATGGTGAAGGGGTGAAGGTATGCCTAAGAACAATTCGTACCTCCTAAGATAATTTGTACTTGCCCCACATCAGTGCGCGCGCCCCAGTACTGAAGCAGAATGCGCCAGCCCACCAGCATCACAGATCTAAGGTCCTTTCCCCTACTAGATGTGCATGATTGACCTTGTGAGTAGATTAAGGAGATTCTAGGTTCTTTTGGCGTCAGAGGGGAGTTGTAGTTGTCCTAAATCTTTTCAACAGCACACAATTCACACACACTTCTCGAGCTGAACTTTTGATCTTTAACAGATGCGGAATGATTTTGTTTTGAAGTTATTGTCTCTCGTCTATTTGCAACCACCTACCTGCGGTGACATCTGTGAGGTGTTCTGCTTTTTCAATTAGGCAGTACCAATAAGGCAGCACTAACTCTATGGACACTCACTGCAACCTCTCTCCTTCGCCCACCAGAATAAAAAAAAAAAATCTGGAAAAGAATGAAGGAACTCTAGGGAAATTTTACACCTATTGTACACTGTGCCGCGGACTTTTTACAAAAATGAAGTGGACAGAAAGTTGAAGTGGTGCGAAAATTGTTAACTGCTGAATGGGACAGCGGGCCTTCACTCCTGTAGCATCTCATTGTACTGCAGGTACGAAATTTGCCTTTGCAGCTTCATGTTTGTTCGTAGGATTTAGCTCATGGAACTCATGCCGCTCTGGTGTCGATATCTTGCTCTATCTATGACACCTTACTCCCCCATCTTCCATCCACCTCACCCATCACGAAACGACAGTCTAATCTTCTCCCCCATTTTTTCAGCCGGAACGATCATATCCACTCGCACCAGTGTTTATCGTACCCGTAGCATCAGCCGACTGTCCTTCATTCCCTCCCCCACGAACCTCCACCGCCGAGTCTGAGGTCGGACGTGGGGGCTTATTACATGGATGTGCAGGCAGGGGGAAACAGCACGACCCCGGTGGAGCATCGTGCACATGGGTACGTGACCGGGTTCTTGTTCGAAGGAGAGCTCGCGCTTCTGGGACCAGATTTGGTACTGCGCTCGGGTGTGGTCCCGCCCGCGGCGGCGAATTGAGGAACATTGCGGCACGAGGCGGAGCTGCAATTGAGCGCCCCCACAGCCTCTTTCCTATAGCCAGAGAGGGCGCAGGCACAGAGGTTCCACACGCCGGACGACTTCCCGGCATTTTCGGGGGATCACTCTTAGTTGACTAGTGTTGTGTGAGAGGAAAGTATTGCAGTTTTGCCAGAAGACGAATGAGAGAAGAGGATTAGAGTGTTTAGAAGCTCATTTATGTTTAGGAAGATCTGTGGGAATGAGAGAGTTGCTTAAGCACCCGCGCCCGCTTTATATGGAGGGAACTTGTCGTATGGCCACGACGGTGTCGTGGAGACAGAGAGACAGAGAGGTAGTTAGTTTGGTGTGGGGACGTGAAGATCAGCCCCCCGTGGCGCGGCGGGAACTCGGTGATGCAACAAGGCTGTACGCGGTTAGCTGTTCCCTTCGTCCGCTTTTTATTTTTTATTTTGATTTATTTCCTTCGCTTCTCACGTCAAGAGATCGAATTCTTTCGGTTCGATAAATCATATGAAGGCAGAGCTACAACATCCACATCAACGTCTCACACTTGCGTCGCGATAGAGAATTTCACCAACAGGTCAATCGGGCCGTTTTATACTATCAAAGCCTTTTTTTATTTCGCTTTCTTCGGCTCAGTAAGTTTTATCTCCATAGTTACCCACTGAAAGCACTTTTCGTTTGAAGGCCATTATGCCTCAACAAAACTATGTTTAGCGTTTTTTAATCAGTCAATCGAAGTTCTATTCACGAAGCAGCATCGCCAACTCGTGACTTTGTTATCGGGTTGTGTCAACGGTCTTCATAAGGGCCACCGGTAGTAGTAGATATCGATTGAGCAAAATTTTACATAGTTTAGGAGGGAATTTTTGGGTATTCGCCGCGTGCGACTCAAACCCCATCGACCCTGAATTGCACCCATCCTATGCATTCTATGTTGGATATCAGTTTTAACTTTTTCCGAATTAGATCACGATTTTCATTTTCTCGGGACAAGTTCTACTTGTTCCCCCCTTTCGTAGAATTTTCTGTGTATTTCATGGTAAACTTACATATTCTCGCATTTTCCATACGGCAACATCAACAACATTACATTCGCCTAGAGGAAGCCAAATCATTGATCGTCGGACCCCGAATGAGTAGGCATGCATTTGTTGCCCCACATTTTATATCATAAATTACTAAAGAAAGGGTGAGGGCTTGGCCTAAAGTAAACAGTGTTGTCAATTTCGACAAAAAAAAAAAAGCGTTGTTAATGTAAAACATAATATAAAATTTGAGAGAGAGAGAGAGAGAGAGAGAGACGAGAGAGTGAGATGAGAGAGGAGAGTAAAGAAGAGGGATGAAGTGGATTGTACCGTCGCCAGCAGATTGATTCACACAACCCCCCCCCCCGTTTGCGCTGTGGGAAAAACTTAACTTATGGATAGGATGTTTCGTCCACTTTTCTGGGGTTGATTATCAGTCAAAATATTCAAGTAACAGTCAAATATCAGTATAAACGCAGAAGTAAAGTTTTTTTTTTTTAATGATTTAATGTTCGGAGTGAAATTGTCATTCACTTAAAAGAGAGGTATATAAATTTCAAGACACAGAATCCAAGACAAAAATTTAGTAAAATATGATAGATAATCAACTTGTTACCGTTTGCAGAGCTTCACTCATCCACCAAGAGAAATATTTTCGAGTATCGAAGCACAACCCAAACGATCAA
>JAGVVM010006489.1:0-22663 GCA_019149425.1 Psidium friedrichsthalianum
ACATCAGTGTGCTCTAAACACCGAGTTACTTCGTATGCACTCATCCTCAGTTACTTTATTATAGACGCATTGAATGCATGATGTCTATTAATTCATTTTAAAACAATCTGACTATGCAAACAACGTTTCATTTCTACTTAAGGCCAAATCATATAACGACATTATATAAATGCAATACCAACTTATTTAGTGTCGCCGGTAATTATCAGAAATCTTCTATAGTTGATCGTGTTGCGACGATTTTTAGGTCATAGTCTAAGCCCGAGCTGTATATGCCATTAGTTTTAATATTTCGTGACTCATTAGGAAGAGGAAAATTTTCAAATAAAAATCTGAAAGTGCCTGATCATTTTTTACAAATAAGGGCCTTAATAGAGTTTGTTTTAAATAAAGGCTTAAAAGTGCACTCTCTACTTCAAAGGAAAAGCCTAAATGAATATTTATTTTAAATAAGGACTTGAAGTGTAATATTAATCTAAAAAAAGAGCCTGATCTCACCAACCATCAGGGGCATAGTCATTAATTTTTCCTGTGTTTTTTTTTTTCCTTTATGTTTTTCTAAATGTTAAAAAATAAAATGAAAAAGTCGACGAACGTAGCAAGAAGAACACACAGGGGTGCTCCCACCAACTGTTGAGTCGCCGCGCCTCGACGCGGGCCCTTGTTCTTGACCGCGATACCGACGACAACGACGTATGGGCGATGAACCAATAACCACTATGATTTGTTGGAGAAGAAGGACAAACCATAGACTCAGATTTTCTCCGTTTGACGATGGCGATGACCTCATTCAAGGAAAGGGCACTCATGTTTTCCCCTCTTCTCCGAACAACCACAGTGAAATGGTAGGTGAAGAGAATCCGTGCGACCCGGCCAGCATGCCCAATGTCCCACCGTCGAGGGGGGGCGGGTGCTACTGTGTTCTTCTTTGTCTTTTCTTTGTTTTTTGGTTCTTTATTTTTTAATTTAATTAACTAAGAATTAAGCTTAATTGTATTTGCAGCAAAAACAACCCTTGATCGGCCAATATTTAGCCAACGACATCTCATACCTCGGTTTGAAACAGTATGATCACTTTAGGACCCTTATTTACAAAATACCTCACTTCAAACTCTTATTTAAAATAACGTTCACTTCAGATCCTTATTTGAAAAAAAGTATAAAATCTCGCACCATTTATTGAGACTTTTTCTTAGGAAGATGACGCCATTTCACCGTATCGTCATAGATTGAAAATTTCTCTTCCACTCATATAATTGCATCGTACTCAGTCAAAAGCGTTGTGTGATAATTCCTGATGTTATCAGTTTTCATAAAAGAAATGCTGTGGTACTTTGATAAATGGCGATTTCTCTCGAGCACAATCTTACGACAGTACAACAGGTATTTTTTTTTTCTTTTTGTGTGGGCAAAGTACACGTATTCGAGATGTTCAAAAAAATTACCGTACGACAATTTGCTACTATATGACCGGACGAACACCACAATGCTTGGTTGTACGTAATGCCAATTGTATCGTACAAAATACTTTAGCCGTCAAAACTATTTATGGAAAAAAAAATAAAGCCAAACGGCTATTGCCGGTTGCACTTTTGGATCTCCAAGTTAATTCAGACAGCATATGTATAAACTTCATTTTCAGATAAGAAGACAGTATGGGAGCTCATAAGCTACTGACAAAATAAATAATTTTGGGATGAGCTAATATTTGATACGACTCTATTTTGCATGCCAAGAAACAACAAGTACTACAGGATGAGCTTCTGCGGGCTCTCTAATTGCCAAGAAAGAATAGGATGTTGAGAGAGCAACGATCTTTTTTCAGTTGTCACTCAGAACTCGATGTTACTTCAGGTTTTAACTTAGAATTTTATGAGTGTCTACTCAAATATTGTAACTAAACATCCACCTTTCACTAACCTTCTAACCCACACCAGTTCATGAGATCCACAAGGTCGTAATGGTTCTTGCAATAAATTTCCAGAATAACGAGCATTAGAACCAAAGAATTGCAAGTTTTATGGTAAATCAATTGCACCTCATCCAGATCTTACTGCCACTGTAATAAATCAAGAGCTTGCTGATGAACTTTTTTGTCTCCTGCTGCCACAACATTAAACCTGAAATAAAAAGAAAGAAGTCCTTCAAAGATGAAGCACATATATAAGATCATAAACCCCCACAAGACGCACCTATAAACGAGGTCCATCGATTGCATCAGTACCTTGTGCACGTGAATCCGAGAAGGTTCCCAATAGAGTCGGTGGCCTTTCCAATCAGTTATATACCCCAGCTCCTTCAATCACAGGTATCAGAGCGAGAAAATCGTATGGCTGGAAGAGAAGAAAAATTTAACTACGCAGAGGTCTGAAAATTCTTAAGAGTTTAATTATTTTGCGTGATATGGAAGATGAACTACTGAAGGCACAAAATCAGGAAGTGCATGATCATTGAGTCCTATATTGGGACACAAAGATGCTTCATTACTCAGCTTCACATAATATATTTGTGAATCATCATATGCATTAAAAAAAAAAAAATCACTGTACCTTTAGACAAGACTCAATGACAAGATCCACAAAACCAGAAGCCAAAAGAGCATATGCATAGCAATCACAGCCATACAATGGCACTTTTACCTGCAGAGAGTTAACATACTACAATTGACTTAACCCATATCATAGATTCATTAAATAAATAAATGCAGAATTATGAGAGGAAAGTAACGGGCAATACTAAAAAGAGGTAAAAAGTAAAATCAGAACTTTCCCAAAATATTGATTCTCTTCAATCACCACATGAGTTTGTATATCCTCATAAATACAGTGAACGAATCTTCCATGATCAGCTGCTAAGTATAGCTTAAAAGTATGAAAAAGTATAGCCAACTATCAAGTAAAACTGACCTTACTTCTAACACGACCAATGCCTCTTCAGCCTCTTCTTGAAGAGATGCGGAATTGTTGTGTATCTGAGAAAGTACAACATGATTCAGATAATAGTTACGTCACTTGAAAGATTTCATCTGCAGAGCTTGCAGGACTTTCGTTTACATAAGCGAAGCCTCATGATATCCA
Source organism: Psidium friedrichsthalianum (assembly GCA_019149425.1). Classification (NCBI taxonomy): domain Eukaryota; kingdom Viridiplantae; phylum Streptophyta; class Magnoliopsida; order Myrtales; family Myrtaceae; genus Psidium; species Psidium friedrichsthalianum. Next base: position 3,078 of record JAGVVM010006489.1, read on the forward strand.
GTACACAAACAGTAAACAAAAACGTACAGAATGCCGGGATATTTTTGTGCATACACGTGTCAAGTTCTTCTCCATTAGTGTAGTTCTCTTTCCAGTTATCCCAACCCATCTTTCTTTAGAATTGGTTGATCAAATTATGCCAAGAATCTGAGTATGCCATAATCATCATAATCAGACACACATAGTATTGCTATAGGGCTCACATTAAATTCAGGCAAGCACTGTCCATTTCACATCCCAAGAAAAGCATAAGAATGGCAACACAAAACAATGTCGGACATAAAACTCGATAAAGATCATCAACAAGAAAAAAACATGTGTGGTAATGCTAAATTCTCCCTAGTTCTCACCGGTTTACCCTTATGTAAAAGAGCAATCAGAGTACCAAACAAAGGCTTTCCTGAACAAATAAGAGTTCTGAGTTACTCAAGAGGTGGCGCGTAACACAAAGTAAAACCAGAAACACGAAGAGGCAGATAATACCAGTTATAAAGCTCTTTGTCCCGTCTATGGGATCCAGAACCCAGACGTAATCTGCAGATTTCTCCTTGCACCTCCATCCCTTCTCCTCTCCATAGCTGCAATTGCAACTAGTTTGTATCAAAGGTACTAATATCTCACTCTCTCACTCCTAATGTAATCGCATATTTTCCCACAAATAGTCAATCGTCCATTATCAAATCAACACATCTTTGCCCTGTACTTCAAAACCAGTCTCGACACCTAAAGAAAGAGAAGCAAAACACCACTATTGCATTAGTATTTCCGGGTCTTTGGTTTATGCACTAAACATACATTGCATGAGCAGGGAAACTCCCCCATATGGTCGAGACCATGGCCTCTTCAGCTGCTGATCCGCGATCGTCACTGGACCTACACCGAATCGACAACATAAATCGCCAAAACCGAAAAGCCAGGGCGGAAACAGTAGAGTAACTTCACAGCACCAAAAAAGGGGAAAAAAAAAAAACACTCACTCAAGTCCTCCTTGTCGAGAATCTCGAACTTCTTCCGGAAATACTTCCGGATCACCTCTCCGGCGGCGTCCGCCGCCCTGTTCGCGACCCCGGCGAACCGGCCGAGCTCGTCCTCCTCCTCCTCCTCCTCGGGACCCCGCTCGAGGGCCTGAGTGTGATTACCGGAGGGGACGGCACGACGGAGGCCATCGGGGGATGGGACTTGAGCGCCGGGGGACCGCGCTTGGAGAATGTAGGGCAGAGAAGGAGAGGTTTGGAGGGCTGGACCGAGAGATTGGGGATGGAACCGAAGGAAGATGAACGGAGTTCGGGTCTGGGCGGAGGGATGGGATTGAGCCAGCATTTTGGCTACTGTGCGTAGCTCGCCATTTTTATACCAGACGGAGAGAGCTGAGCAGAGATGAACGTCGCACGACGCACAGAGCGAGCGACCTGGGCAATTGAGGAAAGAAGCAGAGAGCATACCGAGCGAGGGAAAAATTACCCCGGAATTGTCGTAATTTATATATATATATAAATAGGTTAATATTGCGAAAATTTCAAATCGATATATCTGTCATAAATTTATCTCAAATTATTTTTTTATTTCAAAAAAAACTCAAACTAATATACTTATGACAAATTTATCCCGAACTATTTTTTTTACTACAAAAAACCCAAACTGAATTTACCCTAAACTAATTTTTTTATCACGAAAAATCTCAAGACACCTGTGATAAATTTACTCTTCGTTAAATTAAGCTAATATCATGAAAATTCCCAAATTGATATATCTATGACAAACAAAAGATGAACAATCTCAAGCTACTATATCCTTAAGCTAGTACGTGTCATCTAACTCAATAATTTGACGTTAAATTTAACGAAAACTAATGAAAGGTAAATTTGTCACAAGTGTACCAGTTTGGCATTTTTTGTGGTCAAAAATAATTTGGGATAAATTTATCACAAGTGTATTAATTTGGAGTTTTTCTTAGTATTAACCCTTAAAAAATCATATTATGACCAAAATCACGTAGTTTTGGCCTTTTTATTTCATTTTAAAATATTAAAATAAATATGCGTTAGCATTTTCTGTCAGTTAAGTTGGACAAAATTAAGACTCCATTTATTTCATGGAAAATAAGACCTTTTCTAAAAAAATGTTTTCAAGGAAATCATTTTTCCAGAAAAATGACTTCCTTTTTCGTGTTTGGATAAAACTTGAAAAAGACATGAAAAATATTTAAAATAATAATTAAATAATTAAAAGAGAAAGGAGCAGTAACAAGGAGGAAGAAGGAGAAAGAAAAAACACAGAAGAAAAATTAAATAAAGAAGAAAATAAAAAGATTAAAAAATAAAATAAATCAAAATAAGAAAAATTGAATTTTTAAAAAATCATTAAATAATTATAAATAATAATTATAAAAAAAAAAAGAAGTGGGAAGAAAGAAGAAAGTAAAGATGAGGAAAATGTTTTTCTCTTCTCAAATGAGGAAAAACGTTTTTCACACTTTTAAAAGAACCCTTTTATAAGAGGAAAATGTTTTCTAAGATTAGCCTATTTTCCGTCCCCAAAATGCTGGAAAATTCGAAAAATATTTTTTCGAGATGTTATTTTCCGTGGAACAAATAGAGTCTAATAGAAGGATCTGATTATATCAATAAGTAAGGAAGTAGAGAGTATATGGCGGAAGCATAGAGACTGGATGGAGATCTGATGCTAAGGGAGCGTCGTTTGGCGCAAGCAGAGAGCAAGCTGGGTAATAACACAAGTAAGAAGTAGAGAGGAGATCGAGCGAGGGGAAAAATTATCCCAGAATTGTCGTAATTTATATAAAAACAAATCGTTTGTAGACCAAAATCACGTCGTTTTGTCCTTATATTTCATATGTTAATCACGTTATCGCCGTGTAGAAAAGATAAAATATTTTAAAAAAATCACTTTAGCAATTTTCGTCGATCAAGATGGATAGAGTTAATAGAAGGATTTAATTCTAATAATTTGATAATTTTATAATTTGATTACACTTTTTTGCAAGTTTTTAAGATTCGATTGCATTTCCGTGATAAGTTTTAAGGCTTCAATTCTTCTTCATTTTGATTAGCTTTGTTTGAATATTATGTAAATGAGATTTGAGTGCAGGAGATAACGGCCGTGTGTCTCTTCACTTAAATTGATTAGAGATAGAAATCGCCAATGAAACTGAAGTGATCGATTTTTACCAAATCGATGAGCGAGCGATCACTCAAAATGTTTTAGTACTGAAGTAAGTATCATGCGAAAATTACAGCACCCGTAGTACCAATTTCTAGAGTGAGAATGTGTTTTTCTTCTTGAGAGCACTGCACGTGAATAGATGGTACCTACCATGGGGCTAAAACTGTAGCATTAATGGAAATGACCGAATATACCAAAATTCATGAATTTAGCGTGGCCAGCCAAAAGGTAAAAAAGTGAAGATGGGCAGAGGATGTAGTGTAAACTCGAATTATTTACAATGTCAATTCGTAATAAAATAGGTTTGAAGAATGTTTGATACTTTTCATTCAAAAGAAGAAAAACATTTAATTTTCCAACTTACTAATGGATTGAACTATTGAAAGAAGTTTGAAAAAAAAAATGGCGTGTAAATTCGAAAAGTGGGCCAAAAGCTTGCAGAAAAATGAATTCTGAGTCAACCGCTGGCCCGAAACTTGAAGAGATCCCCGTGACTTGTGAGTTCCCGACGTGTTCCAGAAGTTCTTCCCGGATATTTGCCCAAATGTGTGATCAAACTCACGATCAAATTAGCCACGAGAACCGAGTCGGGTTCTAAAGCACCTTATCGCATTGCTATTTGCGGGATTTAATGAGTCGAAGGTCCAATTGCAAGAATTGTTGGACGAGGGCTTCATTCGATCAAATGCATGGCCATGTGGAGCCCCAATGCTTTTCGTGAAAAATAGAATCAAGTATCGCTTGTCAAGCGTCGATGATTCATTCAATAAGTTGCGAGGAGCTTCGGAGTTCTCAAGAATGAATCTCTGATCCAGACATCACCAACTTCACATCGAATAGGAGGACATTAACCGAGAACCGCCTTTAGGGGCAATATGATCACTTTGAGTTCTTGGTTATGCTGGTCGGATTTAAAACATGCCTGCAGCCTTCATGGACTTGGTGGATCATGTGGTCTAACCGTCATAAATTTGTGATTGTCTTCATGTTTGATAGTACTCGGGTCAATCTAAGACCCCGAAAAGCATGAGGGATGTCAGGCAGTCCTTCAAGCCTCCGAGAGCACACGTGGGCATCCCAGAAAAGCAAATGCCGTGGCCTGGCCGGTGCTCTCTGTCCCAAAACCGGAGGTTCCCTTGCTCAGTTAACGATCAAGGGGGAGGGGGAGTTGCTCGAAGAGGCACAAACGACCCTCAATTCAAGTTCGATTGGCATGACTCGTCCGTGATTTTCACGACCCTAAGTATCATCCGTTCTCGTGCAGAGAGTAATGTGAGTTTCAAGGTAATGATCCTGAGGCAGAGAAAGCTTAAGGGGAAGAGGCCCGATTTTCGAATTCATAATGACTAAACAAGCATATCTCAAAGAAGATTACGGGTGCCAAGAGACGATGACTTGCGAAATAGAGCTCTACTGGAGGCTCACCGAAGCGCTTATAGCATTCTTCTCGAGAGCATGAGGATGCATCAAAACCTCTACCTTCACCTTGACATAAGGAATGACCGAGCCCGTTTTGTTGCTTCACACTTGACATGCCAACAGGTTGAAGCAGAACAACGAAAGCCGGGAGGTAATCTTAACTGCTTTGGAAGTTCCTAAAGGGAAATGGGAGTACGTGACCCTAGATTTCGTTCAAGTCCTTCCCTGAACCGAAGGATATCGCGATTCTGTTCGGGTCATTGTCCACCATTTGACAAAGATCGCTCATGTCATGCCTGTTTGAGGGTCGAAATTTTATCTTCTTACAGGAGGACTTCCCAAAGCAAGCAATGATATATTGACAATGATAGAAGGTTGCAAATCCAGATACAACACTATCCATCACCGAGCCACCACATAGATGCACGGTGGCAGATCTTGGACTCAACTATCTTACAGAAGTTGAACTGATTCTATATCATTTCATATTATAAATCAATACAGACATCGACCATACAGCACATATGCACCTTGAACCTGCAAATTTCCCTCTTCGGCTGTACTATTTTTCACCCTCCTACGTTTTCTTTCGCTTTGATTCCTGTACAGTGTAGAATCACAGCAAAATAATGCGATAATTTCTGTGTATACAGACAACCCTATCTTCAATCAAACATACATGAAATCCTCTGCAATCCTTTTTCTGACGGAGATTGTCAAAGATATTGTCATGAAAATTCTGCATGGTTAAAATGCGATCAGAAATCACAAGTAAATACAAAGTAAAGCCACTTTCAACATGGGCATCCAGAGCCAAGCAGCAAGTTTCCAAGTTCAGATAATGTGCTGGTTAACGCCAACTTTCAACCTAAATAAAAGCATGGGACTGATCAGCACTGCTTGTGGTTTTAATCACAAAATAATTATTTCGTCTTCTGGCTAAGCACATAGCATGTATGCAGAAGCCACCTATTTCAGTGATCCTACTTCATTTCACAAAACTAACCAGCAAACTCATTTTGAGAGTTTTAAATTCCAAAGAAGACATATGTAAGTGCATTTGTTTCCACATGTTAATAAACCTAAAAGATGTATCGAAGCACCTCTACAATCATGAATTTCAAAACAATTTCTATCAAGTTACTGTGTATGTCAGTACAATGACTCTCTAACAGTTCTACTCCTCTTACTTCACAAGTAATTTTTTTTTCCCCACAATCTCTACAAGATTTAGTTGCTCAATCTCATAAATAGGAACCCAAGGATGTAAGTTACTTTTTATCAGTTACTTCCACATGGAAGCAATCAAGCTCCATTTCCTCACTTCAAATATCTACCCTCTACTTTTAACAAGTTCTTATATATTATATGTGTGTGTGTGTGTGTGTGACACAAACAGAGAAGGAGAATTAATCCTTTCAATGAAAATCTATTCAATCTCACCTCGTTGGAGCTAAACAACATCATTCCTTGCTAGATTTTGTCCAGAAGAATCCCTTTTTTCGGGAAGAATGATTCTCTTTCAGGGACACTACTCCCTTTGATCGAAAGGAGAAGTGGCGACTTAAGAAAGGCTTCCCCGAGGAGCTTCTTGTGACTGAACTGGAACCTGCCCTGAAACTCTTCACATCACTTCCACTACTTTTTATGGCGATCATACACATAATCACCACCAAGATCACTATCCACCACTTGATTTCTTGATCTTTTTCCCTTTTAATTTTGAATCAATTCCGCTTTTAATGCTTTTTCGGACATCTTAAGGGTCTGTTTCACCCCAAAGGTACATATCGGACAAGCGGGATCATACTTGTCGATGTCTGATGTCATAATCCCAAACATTCAGCATGATAAATGTGACCACAGATTAAAACAGAGACAACAGAAAGCTCATTGTTAGCAATTATCTTCTGGGTGCTCCATGACGATTTTTCAGTCAACAACTTTGTGCAACTCCACAGGTTTGCTGATCAGCAGAAGTGTGACTACTTCGTTTAGTTATCTTCTCATGCTTCAAGCCAAAGACTCACCATCAAAAGACCAACTCCCCTGGTGAGAAGTAGCCACAAGTTCTGAAAAGGCTATTGACAGACCACCCATCTGAAGACCCACCATAGGACCCCTAGTTGAATCATTGCTCCATGAAGGGATCCCTGGCCTTTCTTCAGCATCCAACTGACTGCTTGGTGACTTACTCCCTTGAAGTTTATTCTCAGATCTCTGCTGTGGAAGTGTTTTGCTGAAGGACTAGATTGGCTCAATGGAGTTAAACTAGTCGGCTGCAGAAGAATTTGGGAAGATGACGGCAATGGGGACGAGCTGATGGTATGGAAGGCAGCGAAATTTTTGTAGGAGATGGACACAAATAAGCCGGAGATTCTCTGGAGTCCACCTAAAACATTTCCGAAGAAGAGTTCAGATACATTTACTGAAAGCATGAAATCAGGAATTTCTGTGGGTTTACATTTACCTTCTCCAAATTCACATCCAGCGAGATGTTACGTGAGATAGATTGATCTGCGGTACACACGGGAGAATGTAAGCTTAATAAGCTATCCAACAATACATTAGAACTAAAAAAGCAAATTATACAGTCTAAAAACAAGTGAATAAGGATATCTAATTTTGCAAATTATAGGTAATAACAATGACCAGTGCTCTTTAGTGATCAAACCATCTAAGTTTTGAATATTGTGATCAAAACATCGAAGTCTTGAATCTTCGGCCTGACCTGAAATGGTCCTACTTATCTAGATCGACTAAGAAAATTAGTTCTTATCCTATCACTACCAACTTGTTCACACAACTAAGAGAATACCCAAAGATCTCATACAACTATACCACGAAGTGCAGAGAAGCAGAAAAGGACAAGAAACTGAGGAAGCCAAACAAGAGAATCTGATCATATAACGGATATTTTTAGAGCCAACAGAACATTAACTGTGTTTACTGGCCCAATATACCACAAAGTCAAAACAGTCGAACAAGATCTAAATAAACTTTTCAGAAGCAACTTAAGGATGGATCACAATGCAGATGTTCAGCACCTCGGCACTGATCACAATTTTGCAACAATATGACCCTGGGCCGGCCATGTCCTGCTACATATCAGTCAATCTCTTAAACAGCAGGTGCTCACATAAAAACTCCAATATTTAAGGCGTAATCTGAAATACCATCAAAATGGTGTAACAACACAATCAGATACTTATCAGATGATGTCCCTCAGGTGCATGTACAAAGTTAAAAAAAACTAAGTCCATCAAACTGTCTTATATACAGTATGAAAAGGCCTTGTCATTTTAAGACTGCCTTCTTAACTCCACTCCACCTCACTAGAATACCGATTGCTTCATCCTCCATCAAAAGTCTTTTTCATTATTGCCCTTAAAATCAATTATGCGATCTGCATAAATGAGGAGTGTGAACAGTAAAAACTGAAATTATCGAGCTCTCTCTAAAACAAATGTGCTGAAGATTGCACTCTCAAGATGCCCACATATTAGCCAATCTTGATCATATTGTAAAATAGGAATGGCAATAGAAGGTGAATATTTTGCTTTCTATTATCAGCCAACACCTTTAACCACCGTGCTGGCACTTAGGACCATAAAAACATACCTATACACTGTGCAACTCAAAAGATAGTAATTTGGATGTTAAATATAAAAATAAAATTGATATGAGGATACTTACATTGAAGAGAGAAAGCATGGCATGCTTCCTCTTGCTGCTCTTACTCTCATTTTCTAATCTTCTCAGAGGAAAAAAAATTTTCATACGCTCAATTTTGTCCTATAGTCATGTTTAATAAGGGCATGGATTTCTTTTCTCACAGAAAGATTTCATAAAGCCACAAACATGTTTTTTCTGCCCAGCAGTCAAAATCAACAAGCAGTGCACAAGGTAACCAATAGAACTATCTGAAGGTTTGGATCAAAATACATTAAGGGAGGCAAGTGTGCAAGAAACTGGCTAAATAATGGTGGAAAAAAATCTCCACCTAAAACGCACATTGTATAACCCATGTAACTCACCACCCGAACTGCCTAAACCGACTGTTATCATTACTATACCGAGCTGCCTAAACACACTCTGTTATCATTATTATAAGCAGCAGACTGCTAAAACAAACTTATTGACATGCATATCACATGCACATACTGACAGACCCTATTGATGGTTGGATTTTCAGAGAAAAATTCTCTGGTTTAGAAAACAATAACGAAGATTCAATTAGTTAACCTAAAAAGATAATCCAGCAACTGCCTACCTGAATCAGCAGTTCTCACAAGTCCAGCCGTCCCTTCAGAAAAAGGAGACTTAGGCCACGGCGGTCTATGCGAACTATCCAAAGAACTTCCATCCTCTGATGCATAAGCACTTTCGTACTTGACATCTAAGCGATTATTTTGGCTGCTTCCATCAGGAAACCAACCTACAGAAGCCTCTTCACCTGCCACACGCCCTCGGTTTTCCCACCGAAAGCTCCATGTCGGCGAGTATCGTACATTTCGGTGAAAGAATTCATTACTTGACCCAACCGGGATAGTTTTGTCTCTAGCAGCAACACAGCAAGCTGAACCCATTCTAACAAACACCAAACTCAAAATCTGTAACTGTAGCCAGACGGCACTGTTCAAATATTCAATGCCTACCGTTTCACAATTCATCTGTGAAACATTTTTCCATGCGTCTCACCCCGCATCATACCCGATGCTTGTTCCTCCAAATCATGCAAGGAGTGAATTCAACCTGGACAACAAGTAATACTGTGATCAATCGTCCAAAAAAACTAATTCTCTAATAAATGCATAAACATCACAAGAATAGATATAACAGCTACATAGACCTAGCTAGTAACCCCATGAACGTATCATCGAATCATCGCTCAGCCTTATAGAAACCATAAATGAACTTGAGTCCCGTTAATTCCGCTACCATGTTGTCCTAAATGACCAATTCACGGAGTGATCGGGTATTAATTCAAGTGAATTTTCCTTCCGACGTTCGGTGACACAACAAAATGAATCCATTAACAGAAGGGCCGAAAAAACTCACAAAAAGAAAGCGTAATTAGACTTCAATAAGAACTATCGGAAAAAGGAACGCACTCTTGTTCAAGGACTAGTATGCAACGCCATTACTGAACAGAAAGACGCGAAACAAAACAATAGGTTACCACAAATATTTACACATGTATAAAAAGCAAGCAGAATCGACTAAATCTGCTACTTTTAAGGCTACTTAGAGCAAGTCCAATTCAAAACCACCTCAAATTAGCAGAAATAGTTGACACTGCGACAAGTCGGATGGATCCGAAACGAACGCCCGAGAACGAGAATCGCGGTCAAAATAATTCTTCTCGCTCCCAAAAAACAAAACCCGCAAAATTGGCGGAGAATTACAATTAAACACGACACAGACACACATCAGAAAACATACAAATTAGGTCGAGATGACCATGTCCGATTAAAGCGCGCAGTCATCGCGAAACTGGAATCTCCACGCACAGAAAACAAGATAAAGCGCAGAAGAAAAAGGCGAGAACCTGACGCGATCGAATCGAAGCGTCGTTCGGAGGGGCCGAACCGCGCAGAGCTAGAGAGAGAAGCTGCGGTCCGAGGGCGAGAGCTTTCTAGAGAGAGAAAACGTAGGTACGAGAGTGTGAGGTGAGGTTGGTTCGTCTTCGTGGCAGGGAGAGGGGGGTGTAGAGAGGGAGAGAGGCGCGAGCGCGTGTGTGAAGTCGTTTTTTTGACGGAGGGGAACGGCACGTCGTTTTGGGGAAAAAGGACAAGACGTCAACGTTAAACGGAGTTAAGTGACGTGTTGTCGTGGGCATCTGTGACACGTCGTCCGTGTGTGGCCTTTATTTGTTCCCCGTAAAATGCAAGAATTTTCAGACGGAAATTTGCAATAAAAATTGATTGCCGACTTCCATTAAATGTGAACATAGAAATAGGGACTCTTTATCCTGGTCCCCCGCTTTTTTCTTTCTTAAATAATTTTCACATTCGTCCCCGAATCAAAAGGAAATTTCTTTAACAATTGAAAATCATTAAAACTGAATATTTTGATATTTTTTAAAGAAAAAATCACGAAAAATCTCAAATTATGCCCACTATGGCACAATTACTCCAAACATTTTTTGGTGAAACGAAAAAATCTCTAACGCATACGTTCGTGACACATTTACCTTCTGTCAAGATTTAGCCAATCGAAATGGCTTAAGTGAAAAGAAAAAACGATTTTGGCTGAAAAATGATTTGACGGAACCTTGACGGGTAAAAATTTGGGATTTTTTTATATAATAAATGTGTTATGGTGAGTGTAGTTTTGTGTTTTTTATATCACAAAAAAAGCTTAGGGTGAGTATAGTTTAGGTTTTTTTGTGACTTTTTCTCTATTTTTTATATTCTAAAATGATCATTGTCCGATGGAAAAATTAAATTTCAAATACTAGGAAAATAAAATTTAAAAAACAAAATTACTCCCCACGCTTAAACTTCCAAACATGATTACAGGTTGTTTTTAGTGAATCTGTTGATACTTTTCGATGCATCAAAGACTCGGGTAATGCAAACATAGTAAGATTGAAGCAGAATGGAAAAATATGTGCTGAGAATTCAAGTATTGTTTGATGGCGGATTACAATTAAATAATAGATTTCATTGATTTTCTACCAAACATGGAACGGTGAGCATTATTAGAATGTTTTGACAATTTAACTGATAAGATTTTACTTTCCATTGTATATTTTATCCTTTAACGGATTAATTATGTCATTTCTAGTTACCACATTAAGTGGTTTTTTCAGTTTGCACAATCAATTAGGTTGTATGTAATTAGTGGTTATCAATGCACCTGGTGACATGATTTTCTGAAAAATTTTCGAAGTTTCCATCTCGATGAATGAATATTGCAAATAATCCCCAAAAACTATTTTATGCAGTATTTGAAAACAATTCTCCTGTGAAGGTGTGGCATAATAGTTTCACGATTAAAGATATTAGGTTTAATGCCACGAAACTCCGAAACTGATAAACATGTGATAAATTTACCCTCAGATTATCATAGATCTATCAGTTTAGAGTTTTTTTTTTTTTTTGTGATAATAACCAAATTTAACGGAGGATAAATTTTTTGGATGTGTACCAGTTATGGGCTTAGTATGGTCAAAAAATTAGTTTAGGATAAATTTATTACGGGTGTACCGATTTTGAGTTTTTGGTGGCATTAACCAAAAATATTAACTGAAATTTATATTTATATTTATATTTTTTGTTCAAGAGAATAAAGAAAAATATTTTACAATTTTATTTGGGTAGAAACACATCCACAAAATTTTATTATTTCCTAAGAAAATTATCACATCAAGCAAGTTTGCAAAAAAAAAAAAGCAACATATAAAAGAATATTTTCACTTTCGTATTCATTAAACATTGAAGCTAAATAATTTTCTTAACTCAAAGTGGCAATCTTTTGTGCTTGGGCTTTCTGGAGAGGGACTTCTTTTACTTTGTGCGTGCGTAAAATCAAGACAAGGCTGCTTTATTCTGGAATAAGCGGAGTGCGCACGACGCATTCCCATGCTTTTCGCAGCACAAGAAAGCATCGCACTGCAAATTTTCTAAAGGAGATTACATATATTATCCTGCAAAGAAGCAGTACTAAACAAGATTAATGCCATTTAGTCAACTTTTTCAAAATTCGTTTTTCCTTCTTGCTCCGTTTGTTTGTTTGTTTGTTTTTTTTTTTTTGGGCTTAGGCAGCAAGTTACTGCGCTTAAGCATCGCTCCCGCGAGTTCTTCTCAATAGTATAATGGCTTCCGCCCAGCTAAAAAAAATAGAAAAAAAGAAATTAGCATGCGACTTTTGCTTTTTAACATTTTGCTCTTGCAACTCATGCAATTTGAAAGATTGACTTAACAAAATTCAAATAATGCTCTAAGTTTTGGAGGGAAATTAGTAAGCAACTATTTGTCCCAAAGGATTCACACAAAAAAGCATTTTGATCTTCTTCTTCTTCTTCTTTTCAAAAGATTATCGATTTGGATGGACGAAAATGCCCTAATCTAGGAGTATGTAAAAGGCTTCGATCATGGGTGATGTATTAATTAGTTAATCGAAACTCATCGAGGATTTAACTATGTTTAATTGATCCACTCATCCCTAAGCACGCCACTGTGCTCAGCGACGCACATTTGGCCGACTAGATTTAACTTGCATCCAATGAGGCCATTTTCACAGAATTTAATTATAGTGGATAGAGGTTACTTTGTCAATTAAAGGACACTTCTTTGTACGTGGTAAGGAATAAGGATAAGATTCCATAACCTAGAAAAGGAATCGCTATTAGAAAGAGCTTATTCTTGGCTTGGCCTTCTGGGTATCTGCTTTCATCTTTATTGGGATATCAAGAAAGGTTAAACGCCTATCGCTTTCATGATGAGACAATCGAGTGTTCATTCAATCTACCGCCCTCGGCTAGACAAAGGATTGGGAGTTGGAATACCATCTTTCTAGAAAGGGAAAAAAATTCCTTTCTAAAACAACAGCACTCCGAGGGCTTGTTTCGACTCGATTCTGTCCGGCGCCCTACCACCTCTCCTAAAAAATTGAATTATTCATTACAACCAATGGTGTCCCCTCCGGTTGAGGGTGACATTGACAATGATGAATTTCTCGAGTGGAAGGAACTTATGGAAATCTAGAAGTTCAACGCCCTCTTATTGTTGATAGCCCGGCCCTGGTCTACCAAAAATTCAAAATGAAATCGTTCTTTTTTGGGGAAAAATCGACCCCCTAATATGCCAAAATGTTGACTCAACAGTTGCCTAAATTTGACGAAACCTAAATTTGACTTTAGTGAATTTTTTTGGGGGTCAAAGTCTTGAACATTGTCTTTTTCATTGCCACAAGTGTTTTTTTTTTCCCCTCGTCAACCCTTGGTTTTACCAGCTAAGGTACACTTCTCGTTAGGTGGCGAGCGCTGGAGGGTGCATCATGATTAGTTGAAGAGTAGAAACTGAAGAATTTCGTTTCCTTGGCGAATAAAGACAACCCCAAAATTATAGATGGGGAAAAGTTATTTCTTTCGAGAAAGAAATTAGAATTATGCTATTGAAGGGTAGAAATTAAAGAATTGTTTCCTTAGCTAAAAAAAAAAAACCCAAAAACTACAGGTGGTAAGTCTTTTTTTTTTTTTAAAAAAAGAAACTAGAGTCATGCTATTGAAGAGTAGAATTAAAGAATTCTGTCTCTTACGGAAAAAAACCCAAAAAAAGAATGACTTTCCTCATGTAATAATTTTGTGGTAGCTGTGAGAATAACAATATGTCGTATATCATAAATTTTTAAAGAAATGAACCCTATAGTTAATTTTTAATTATTATTATTAAATTTTTTATGGTTCACAATATATTATCAATCCGATGGTAGATAAAAAACTGTTACATAAATATATTTCAAACAAAGAATGGTGTAAAATTATTTACTTTTGAGAAAAAGAAATTAGAGTTGTGCTCGGGCACGACAGTTCGAATGCGTTTCTCAACTCCCAAGTTGGGGTCGACGCAGGGGCAGTGGGTGCGAGTCAAAAGGAGGTCGATGTCCCGTCAAAGAAGCCCCGAAATCCCAATTATACCCCTGCAGTTGCCGCTCGCTTGGGCGGCCAGAGGAGGGGGAAGATCGAGGGACGAATTTGTCTTTTCAGGAGCTCATAAATTTCGGTGGCGTGCGATGCCAGTTAGGGGGCCCCAACATTGTTTGGGTTAATGGGATTGGATTGGATGTCTTAATCGAGTTGGGATTGGGTGGATCAATGGGGATGTAACAGGAGGCTATCAGAAAAAGGGTTTCCTTCCTGCGTTATTGGGTACAAGTTATCCCTTTGTACTGGCGCACGTGCCGTTAAAGTAAATGGATTATCGTATGTCTACGTAACTGGAGATTAATATTCGTTTATTTTGCAAAAGTGAATGATTTGAAAAATTATTTTCTTAAAAAATGCTCGCTTTTATCACTCGAATTGGTTCATCAATGATAAATGTTTTCAGGTCAGGTAGAATTTTCTTTCGAAACATATCGTTCTTGGTGGGTTGGGCGCTTTGACGGAAAGACCACGTGAACAATCTAATTTTGAGAGATGTTTTCAATTTCCACATTCCTCTCCATAGGCTGCGTGGTACTCGAAAATAGGAGGAAGCTGAGTTCTAGCTGATGCTTTGTTCCACTAACCTTAAGCAATTGTATCCACTTTTAACTAGGGGTGAGCAAAATGGACTGTCTGTATTGGAAACAGCCCCAAACCGAATGGAACTGGACTGACGGGTTTGGTTAGGTTCTTGAGGTCACCGGCCTAGTTCTAGTTCTTCAAGGTGGAACCAGTGTGCATATGGTCCAATTCTCGATTCTAGAGGGAACCCGACCGATGGACTGCTCACTCATACTGATAAATTTTATTTTACTCAAAAGATTTAATCCCATTGAGTTCATGACTGTTTAATCTGTTAGCTTTTGTAATTTTGTAACATAAATTGTAGTAGCTCATACATGATATTGAAATCCCTTGCATATTACTTGCATGTGATTATGGCAATGTTGATGTAAAAGATTCAGCCCCAAGAGTGTTTTCAATGATTAAATTCCTAAAACTTCTTGCATATTCAATTTGCGGCAGTTCTCTGCCATTGAGTGCATTCGCACCATGGCTGGAATTATGGGCTCCCTCTGGATGAATTGCACATTTAGAATTCTTATTGTCCTCAAAGCCAGTTCTCTAGAATTACAACTTTGTCCTTTTGAGTCTCCTAAGCCAACCCTCCCACAAACACCTTGGCGTACATGGTGTCCCCAAAGGCTTGAATGCCCTGTCAAACTTGGGTTTCTTATTTTTGGTTCCATTTTACCGGTTCGACTTGATCGCCCAGGAATCGAATCGGATTGATGGTTCGGTTTGATTCTAGGGACCTTCCGTCATGTTCATAGTTACTGAAATTGAGAATCAGTACCACTGGTTCAGTCCATGATTCTTGAGAGAACGAGACCAGCTTTGACCATGTTCACCCCTACTTTTAACTACATATTTGCCTGTTTACGTCCCTATCGAGATAATCTAGTCTGATATTGCTTAGGGTCTCACTAAAATTGATAGGATTTCCTTCACTGTTGGATCATCGAAACTATTTCTCAAAAGCTAAGTGTTCCATGTATTCTCCTCTTGATTTATAAAGTCAGCCACCAATTATGATTCTCCTCTAGGAGCTAGTCCTCCTATTAGCCCCCTACTCAACCATTTATCTTCTCTGATACGTACTTTCTTGCCATCTCCCACAGACTGTAACGTCCTAGGGCGCTACCGTATCTAGTATGTGGCTCTATTATTCTTCTATTACTTCTAATACATAGCGCATGCGGAAACGATACCAAAGATTATTAGGCCATACAATTAATAATAATAAATAGACACACATGCTAATAAGGTATGACCAACATAGGGTCCTCAACTACCCGTTACTTACTAGTGCACCATATAAAACACCTCATTGCATAAATCCATATATAAGTTAAGCTGCCACTGATTACAATTACGACTTCCATAGATTATTGGGAGGTTGGTATTCATTACAACTTAAGTACCACCATACTACCGCCACACTATGATAGCTACCAAAAGACGCTTGTATACTCCACCTTCACCATCTAGCTTGTCTACTCCACACCACTATCGTCTTCGTCATTGTCGCCCTGCAAGAGAGGAAGTGGTCCCACTAGACTTCCATTATAGGCTCTCACAAAAAGAGAAACAAAACGACAAGGAAAAAATCCAACTCCGCACCCACATCTATCCATATAGTAACCAAAAGCTTCCTAAATTGCACATTCGAAAACTCTGGATCCACATACTCCTCCCACGATCTAGTAAGGTCTACCAGCATTCTATAAAGTACCGTGGGAAATGTTGGTGTTAACGGCATCCTACTAGTCATCTTAAGGCCACAATTTAGTGGGAGTGAGCTAACGCTCAATGAGTAAAAGCATAACTAGCCAATAATTGAACAAGTCAAACTCATAGCAAATATGCTCGATGTCATTGTACGACTAAATAGATTTGGTAGGGAGTGAACACATAACTCTCTATTAACAAGATACATGACTATATGCCATATGTATGAGATTTCATCAGTCCTTGCATTTCAAGTCCACACCCATCTAATGGCTCTACCAGTTTGTTAACTAGCCCATGTGGGTCACTTTAAATTTGCTGACCAGACTAATGTGGATCGCGACATCCATAGGCATCTCACTCCGAGGCTTCCTTGAATACACACAGTAGGGGATCTCTCTGAATACACACACTAGAGGCAACCCGATTTCCAATCCTAGCTCCCATGGGGCTTCATTGGCATTACTGTCACGACCTGAAAGAAATTTCGATTTTTCGATCGAGTAAACGGATTATCAGGTTAATTATATTGACTAACCTAATACGGATCCTCCCAAGTCCTACCGAATCGCAACTTTAGTTTTTGTTCAAATGATTTTAGAATTTGGAGTCGCCACTAATCGTTCTTGGAAGGTCGATTAGACACCTAAATAAAGTATCGGGAGAAATACTTTATTCCTACGAACCAGAGATTATGAGTTTGGAAACTTGGTTACGTTAGATTACTCTAACGCCCTTTCGATACCATTTTTATTTCATGAAAAATCATTTGGGTGATTGGAAAAAGTTTGGGTCAAACTGACCAAGGAGAGCCCCACCCCTAATGGGCATTTTTCAAAAACGAGAAGTGGAAACAGATCAAACTAGTGGAATGTGTTATGCCTTATTTCTTACAATTTCTAGAATTTTTCTAAATTATTTATAATTTTCTGGAACAATTGACCAGAGTGGTAAAACCACATTGCAAGGAAGAAATGAGAGTCAATGTTAAAAATGGGGTCTGGCTATTCAAACGTGACATTTAACATTTTCGCAATTTTTGAGAATTTCTCGAATTTCGAGAAGATTTGCCCATAAAGGCTGAAAACTTGTCATTTTGAAAAATATCGGGAAGGGAAAATCATCAAAAATAGGATTGGACCAATGATACTGGCCCGTTTCCTAATTTTTGAGGAGTATCTGAATTTTTAAGAATTTTTCAAGACATTTTGCCTATGAGGGAAAAAATCATCCATTTTTGAAAAGATTAGAAAGAGAAATTATCAAAAATAGGATTGGCTAGTCGAATAGACCCGTGATTCTAATTTTTGAGATTTTTTTGAATTTTTTTGCAAATTTTTCGAGCAATTTGCCTATAGGGGCCAAATTGTCACATTTTGAAAAGATCAGGAAAAGAGCTCATACAAAAATAGAAATTGGCAGTGAAATGGACCGTTTCCTAAGTTTTGGGATATTTTCTGAATTTTCCGATAACTGTGCGAGACAATTTTACCATAAGCGGCAAAATCGTCATTTTGAAAATATCAGGAAGCGAAATTATCAAAATAGGATTGATCAATTGAAAATAGACGTTTCATAATTTTTGGAATTTTTGTGAATTTTTCCGAAATTTTCCGAGAATTTAACCATCAAAGACCAAAATTCGTCCATTTTGAAAAATTTCGAAAGATAAAATTGTTGAAAAATAGGATCATTAGCCTAAAATGATCCATTTCTATGATTTTTGCAGGATTTGAGGATTTTGCTGGACATTTTTCTGATTTTTCTGAAATTTTTATAATAATTTTTTTGCGGATATTTATTTATTTATTATTTTTTTACGAATTTTCCATTATTGATTATTATTCAGTATTACATTAATCATTTTGATTTTTTTAATTTTATTTTCAATTTTGTGATTATCTTTTATTTTCTTTTATTTTCCCTTTTCTAACGGCGCCCAAAGCCCCCAGCCCAAAGATAAAATCAGACCTATATCGGGTGAATCCCAAATTCAATACCAAATAAGGAACTAAACCTTACCAAAACACAAGACAAGCCCCCTAAATAGGCCAAAATCAATAAAAGAAGTGTTCTGACTGCATGGCCTGTGACGAGTTTCCTTCGACTGAAACATGCTTTCGGCCGCACGTAGGTTCTGGTGGGTCGAATGCTTGGCCGTGGCCCATGATACTTGACCACACCAGTCCATGAAGCGACCAAAGTAGTTTGCAAATTACCCCCACCAGAACCTCTCCAGATTCTCTCGGTGCACCATGGCCGAACACCAACCCCGAGCTTCATCTTCTGGTTCTCGAGGGCACGTTGACAATTGCTTGCGGATTCCCCTGTCCATAAAGGCACTATATCTGGTGCACACTCAGCTACCATCGTCTCTGATCCAGTCAGCCCCGCACTGAACCCATCTCAAGCCTATGTATCCTGATCCAATCACCGCCATTTTTTTTTTTTTGGAATTTCTGACAAAGCTAAAGCCCCAGTCGAAAAAGACTATTCTCTTTTCATCGATGATTATCCCTAGTACAGATTTCACAAAGAGCCCGTGGCACTATTATGTTCTTGCTCTTTACGATTGTATTGCCACATCAATGGTTGTCTGCTGAGACCTCTGAGGGGCAGATGAACTTTCCATACCTTTAACATTGGTCACTCTTATTTTATTGAATGGACCTTCAATACCTTCGGTCAAACCGGACATAGCTTTGGCCTTTTGGGCCACATAGCAGATGAATCAACCTCAACAGGTGGAAATTTCACATTATGGCTGGGAAAGAATACTTTGCTTAGTGATACATGTGGCCCCGGAGGATGAATAGCCCCCCTTCGCGGGATTCTTTCTTCATTCGCCCGCCGGCCACGCATTTGTCTTCTAGCAGAGTCGGGACCGAGACGTTGCCCCCCTCACCCTCCAAATCCCGCCGTCGGCATCAATATTCCATTCGAAGGCAACGGCTTCATTCCTCTCGCACACGGTAATATCACGAAGCAAATAGTATTCTTTCGCCAACCATTAACTGTGAAAAAATTTCACCTGTTTCGA
>JAGVVM010006490.1:0-27292 GCA_019149425.1 Psidium friedrichsthalianum
CCTTCACGTGAAGAATTCAAAAGCCTAAGCTTAGGCATTCAGAAGCCTGAGTTTTTGACTCTTCACGTGAAGAGTCAGAAGCCTGCAATCGAGAAAGGGGGGCCTCTCTGCCCCGCAGTGGAGGCCAAAGCCTGCCTTTTGGGGAAAAAAGAGGGGGGCCATAGAGGAGCTGCCGAAGTTGTTTGGGGTTTTATGTGTGGACGGCGGCGGCGCCGAGGTGGGGTGGGGGGTTCGGCACCGCATCTGCCGAACAGACCCCTTTTTCACATTTTCCAGCCGAGGAGATCCAAATTGGTAAAATGAATTTTTCTTTCCCTAAGCTCGTAAAAAGTCCAAGAAGGGAGGGGGTGGGTGATTTGTTTATTGGTTTTAAATACTTGTTCGGCACATGAAGGCCGAACGAGTATTTGTTCTAAGAAGGGAGGGGGCGTGGGGGTGGGGGTGGGGGTGGGGGTTGGGGTGGGGGTTGGGGGGTCATTTGTTTATTTTATTTAAACACTTGTTCGGCACTTCATGTGCCGAACAAGTCTTTATTCGGCACTTCATGTGCCGAACAAGTCTTTATTCGGTACTACCAGTGCCGAACAAGACATGTTCGGCACCTCTAGTGCCGAACAAGCTCTTGTTCGGCACTCCCCCCTCCGAACAAGCCCCGATTTCGTAAATAATATTTACGAAAATCTAAAACGGTAAAAGCGTAAATTTTTTAAACCCATTTATGTAAAAAGCCCCATTATATCAGTGTCAACTTCTATAAGCTCTTTTATATTAGTTTTGTCATAATCGCAAGTATTTATATTACATTGCTACCGACCAAACGTACTTCCCAACTTGGTAATAGCATATGTTTTCGACTACCAAGGAGGTCGAGGAATTCAATAGAGATGTAAAAAGATTCTCCAACGAATGGCAAAGTGTGAGAAGCACGAAATGCTGTGTACCACCCTGATGTATCTTGCTTGCAACCCTAGGAAGTCCCTCCCCCTGCTTCCCAAGCAGAGGGTCAACCGTAATTAATGTAATACATGGTGCCTTTACAAATTGATACGTAATATTGGGAACAACCAAAAGCATTACTTGTCTACTGAAAGTTTCATCTAGAAAGATATCAAAATGAGGGGACCAGGCACATGCAACCCCCTCTTTCTAATACGGGAAAAGTCACCTGCCACTTATGGGTTTGTGGTACATGCAGCCGATTAGCTGTTATTAACCATTGGACGCCCTTTTCTTTCAGGGAAAAAAAAAAATTCGAAGTCCTCTTTTTTTTTTTTTTGTTAATATAATGAAAAACCCCAAACTGATACAAATTTCTGATTTAGATGACACGTGACAGTTGACAAGTGCACCGGTTTGTGGTTTTTACCCTCCATTTGTCACAGGTGCACCAAATTTTGGGGTTTTCATTGTATTAACAAAATTCAACGAAAATTAATAGTTTTGGGTGGTCAAAAAATTAATTTGAAGTAAATTTGTCATAGATGTACTTGTGTGAGATTTTTTGTGGTAAAAAAATTAATTTAAGGTAAATTTGGCATAAATGTGCCATTTGGGATTTTTCATGGAATTAACCCTTTTTTATAAGTAAAAAGGGTGGGATAGGGCGACTAATATTAGGGACACTATGAAGATCACATAAATTCCATACCTATGATGGAATCTTCAGCATGAATCATAAGTACTATTTATTTTGAGCGAACTTGACACCAAGAGCTTTATAATAGGAAAACTATGTTATGGCATGATTGAATATTTTTCAAAAATATTTTAATTTTTTAAAAAAAATTGTCTTTTTTTAATTTATTTTAAACTAAGGGTTGGCAAGAGTCGCCAACCGACCCTTGCCAAATTTGGCCTAAGCGAGGCCGCGACCCAGATTAGGCAACAGTGTTGCAAGCCTCACTTAAATTTAGCAAAGGCATCCCAACCCTCGCTTGTGGCCAGTGAGAAATTTATGTTTGAATTGATACAAATGCAATATATTAAAAAAATTTTGGTAAGCTTCCTTCACAAAGTTACAATAAAGTACACTTCCAATACTCCTAATCCTATGTATAACTAGCTATATTATTTAATCAAGCATATCTTCCTTAGAAATTCAAAATCGGTGGGTACTTTGATACAGATGTCGGCATATACAAATTGAGCGAGAGAGAGGAGAGAGAGAGCGCATGATATTGATGGCAAGTTCCGAGGTCGGACTAATGGTTGACATGCACCCATCGCATCCCCAGATCTCGATGCAACATCGACATGCATGGGATGATTTTTTTTTCGGTAAAGGACATGCGTGGCATGATTCCATATAAGTAATTTCAAAAAACCGATATTTGATACGAATATACTCTTTTGTCTTCACAAACGAAAAAAAATATCTAAATCCATCATAAAAACTCAATGACAATACATATAGAACAAAAAAAAAATCATAAATTTCATATTAGTCGATTTGATTACGATTTATTATCTTTGCTCTAGATTGAAAAAAAAAACAAGCAAGTGGAGGAATACCACAAAGAGAAAGTGTAACCACTAAAAAAGCAGTTTTTGTAATTGGTTAATCATGTTTAATGGAATGAATTTCCACGAAACTTCACCTGTGTACTTTTGAACTTGATGGGCGCGTATCATTTGCAAACTCTCTTTCCGAATCGCATATTCGGTGGGTACAAAATTTTTTCTTTCTTTTTTGGGTCTTCAAATGTTAATTCGGCTGTATATATCCAATCTGACCTAAACTACAATTATAATATTAGATTGTGTTACATTTTTTTTTTAGTCTATTTCGCAACATATATAATGTGTTGTGGCCCCTTTATGAAAAATCAGAAAGTCGCTTCTAGGTTCTGTTTTTTTTTTTTTGATAAAACGATCATTTTTAAGAAAATATTTTTAAATTATTTATTTTTCGCAAAATACATTGACCCTAAAAAGATGAGAAACATCGCTTCTGGGTTCCGTTAGTTGCTTTCCAATCCAATAATTTGAATGATGAAGTTAGGGTTTCTTTTGTGACGATCAAAGAGCCATAAACGTCTGCACTTACCTCAGCCAAATTCAATAATTTTCTTCTTTTTCTTGAATGGAAACCCATGTGTGTCTGACTTTGCTACATGCTCAGACGAAGTTGAATCTGACGTAAAATGAAGAAATGAGGAATATCTGCTGTTTTGGACTTTTGAGGTGGCTTATAAACTTGTTTGGTCAACGTTTATTTCCATCTTGAATGTTGGCTCGCCATTTGGGAAGTCATCTTCTTACTTTTGGGAGATCTCTTTTGCTTCTGATTTGCCGTACAGGCTGACCTTGAATTTTTCGCAGACATTATTTGCTTGGGCGACAAGGTTTCGTGCTTGTCACACCCCAAAACCACAATAATGGGGGTTGTGACACGGCCATCCCTTTCTCAAAAGGATGCAGCCACAACTTAACCAGAATTCAACCTAATAACAAATATGTATATCCATATATATAAACTCAAGAGGTCCCTTAGTTACAAACATCAGAGCTTGCTACTAAACCATAAATAGATATACACACATATCCTTCCAAATGGTAGAAACGTCTAATATCAACTTAAAAGGGCTCACCAAATACAAAAGAAATAACTCACAACTTATAATAAAAGGTTCCCCCCAACAAAATATCCTTCACTAACGATTGCTCACGTTCTACTGGCGACTCGCTGGATCTGAAAAACAAAAAGATGAAAGGAATGAGCTAACACGGCTCAGTGAGTAATACATTTCTTCTAAGCGGATCGAACAATCACTATGCACATTTAATACACAAAACAAATACCAATGATTTAATCCATTGGTTAATCTCAGCAAAACACACGTCAATGGTCTATCCATTGACTAATCTCGTGCTCAAGACTCTAACCGTTGTCACGCATAACGCCCGTGACAAAAGACGACCAAGATTCCCCCCTTGGCAAGGTCTCCACCTACAATGCTGGTGGCTCGGCCCACAAGGATATCCTAAATAGTATGCGCATACCCACAAACCCATCAGTCGGGTTCACAGTTATCTTGAGCAACACAAAATCACAATAACTCAAAATCAATAGCAGAAATCTGTCATAAATTATTTCAACCAAAATGAACATCACCGTCAACTCAAAATCAATAGCACAAAGTACGCATAAAACCATCTTGAATAGACAAAACAGCAGTAAATGTTCGATCATGTTTTATGCAACAAAAATGCTCTAAACACCGCTTTTTCTTTCCTTTCAAAAGAACAAATCACATTAGAAACTCATATTATACCTTCTCAGAAAAACATGAGTTTACACAAGTCAAAGAAGAAATAGTATCACTCACCAGATAACGGCAAAATAAAATACAACTGTTACTCGAGCCGACGCGTCCGATTTCCTATTCAAAAGTACGGAAAATGGATCAAAAACCAATAATATGACACTCTAATGGACGACTCAACTAATTTACACCTATTTAACGATATAACGACCATCGTGCGTCAACGGAAGCTTGTCTATAGCAGATTTCCTTTGCTGTCTACAGTGGACAGCTCGAGTGGCAGAACGGAAAAGGCCATAACTCACTCCACCGAACTCCGTTTCAAGCCATCTTATAGTCCAAGCGAAGCTTATTCGATGTACTACAAAAGTCCTAACATGGTCAACCTCAAACAACAACCGAAAAATGAAGATATCGGCTCTTGAAGTATGCTGTTCGTGCGCATATTGTGGGAAACAGAACAGCTCGCGTTTCATGAGTAAAAAGGTCATAACTCACTCCACCGAACTCCGTTTCAAGTCATCTTATAGTCAAAACGAAGCTTATTCAACGTACTACAAAAGTCCTAACATGGTCGACCTCAAACAATGAACGAAAACTGAAGATATTGGCTCTTGAAACATTCTGTTCGCGCGGGTACTGTAGCAACCAGAACTTAAAATTTTGTTTCGGGCAAAGTATAAGTCCAAATTGAGATCCGTCAAATCCCACGGCTTCACAACGTCCTAAATCTTCATCTCCATGTAAAAACACGGCATAAAAACTCCTCAAATGAACCCAGCAACTTGAACTCGATCTAGGTTCGAAACTAACCCCTAACTCCCAAAATTACTTCAATATGAGGAACGAGGGATGCGAGAACTTACTGAACGTTGTTAAACGGCGTTGAAATCGTTTGGCGAGACACGTGACTTGAACCCTTCTTCCTCTTTCCTCCCTCTTCTCTCTTCCTCTTCTCCTTTCTTTCTTTCTTCTTCACGTATGTCTTAGTGAAGAAGAAGAAGAAGGGAAGTTACCCCATTTTTTTTTATTTTGTTGACTTTTCAACTCTTCATTTTATTTTATTTTTTTACCACCATTGACTAGTCAATAATTTTGGCCTATAAAAAAAATGAGCATTACAGTGCTTGCTGTGCTTCAATTCTTTCCAAAGATTTTTGCCAATGCCAAATGATTTCGTGGAATCATTTCACTTCTCCTAGGTTTTCTTTCTTGGAGTACTATTGAAGGGTTGAATTTCCATTATGCATTGGCTTAAAAGTCCTTTCTTGCTCGTTACTCAATCTAGTGAGATACAAATGATGGGAAAATAGGTTATATTTGACTCAATCCACCCATTTGACACCTCTACAAGGAGGCAAGAGATTGCAAAGAATTACTAAAAAAGTCCTCAACCTATCGCAATTATTCCAATTCAATCATAAATAATTTTTTATGCTAATTCAATTGTAAAATTTTTGCGCTTATGCCTATTCAATCCTTCCAGCTAACTTTGGCTTGCCGATGCTAACGTGGATATTTTCTAATAACGTATTTAATATATTTTTTTTTTCAAATTATTGTCTTCTTTCTTTTTCTTTTCTTCTTCCAGCGCAATCATCGTCGATCGGATAGACTGAATTGGCACAAATGCAAAATACTTAGGATTGAATTGACACAATTGTAATAGGTTTATGACTTTTTTTTATAACGAAAGATTCTCCAACACAAAGCAATTTCCAGGAGCACGGAATACTTATTACTACCTAACGTATCTGCTTGCCACTCTAGTAACTAGTAAGTCCCATCCCAACCTTTCAAGAGGTAGGCCGACCCTAGTTAGTTTTACTTATGGTGCCTATTTAAATGAATACGCACGTTGGGAACGACCAAAACCGGTGATTTGTGTATTGAAGTTCGATCTTAGAGATCGAACGACGTACCAGGCACATGCAACCCTTCTTTCTGCACAGGAAAACTCACCTGACGCTCATATGTTTGCTGCACACGCGGAGCACTCGTTATTTTATGAGTGAAAAGGGAGGGACGAGGCGACTGACGCCCGAGACCCTCTTTCAGGGACTATCAAGAGAGTTGCCGATTCAATAGATGAGTTGTCGATCGGCTACCTAGTTGTCGATTAATGCATTTTTCAGTTCCTAGTGATGGGTTTTTGTTCGCGACAGAATATCAGAACAATCACGATAAAGAAGAAGAAGAACGATGCACAAGAGATTATCCAGGTTCACCCCAAGATTAGGGCTACGTCCTGCAAAGAGATTTCACTATGTTTTCGGTTTACAGCCGCTCAACTCATTACAATGATTAGAAACGAGAAAAATACATATATATCCCCAAAACGGGCCCAAAACCTAAACTTATAATTAATCTCTTAATCTCGCACTAAAAGGGCCAGCTTAAATAAAAGCCCAAACCCGTTGAAGTTTCGGTACCGCGTTCCCGAGCCCCGCCCGCTCACCAGGCGCTGCAGCCGTCCGTTGACCTGCAACGGAACCCCCGCGGGGCGCTTGCCCACGAACCCCGCATTCCGCACGCTGGGATCACATGTCGTTGGATAACACTTCAGTTTCCCTAAGCTCACGTGGGCATACCCGGTGTGAGAAACAGGGTTCCCGAGTATTTCGACAACAACAGCCTAGGACTTTAATTGATTTCTAACTCTCACGATTTTAATAGTTGGGTGGCTCCCATGTCTTTAATACTTTGTTTATTTCTTGTCTATTAGTTCATCTATAAATAGAGGAGAGTCCTCAAAGATGATCATTAACAATATCTTTGCAATATGGTATCAGATCTCAACTGGGTCTCACCCCTCTTTCCATCCCAGCTCTTTCTTTTTTTTTTTACAGAGGTGGTCGGAATGGAGAATCCTGCTGCTGCCGCCACCACCACCTATTCCAAACACTTTTTCTCCACTTCCTCATTTCGCATCCACGCACTACTTCCTTTGTACATCTCACAATATTCGATGACTTGCTATGGATAACGCATGTTATCTCATTTCTCAAGGGACAAAATCTCTACGGTCATGTCGATGGGACCCCAACATGTCCCTTCTGATGCAGTCCAAGCAGCGCTCTAGCAATAACAGGGCGCTTCTATCATGAGTCTTCTAGTTGCATTCTTTTCAGAATCGGTGTTGCCTCTCATTCTTGATAAACAAACTGCCAAAGCCATCTTTCACAACACTCTCAAATTTACGAACGAGAGGGGCGCATTTTATTGGGGGTAAGGAGCTGAGTTGGGCCTTTCCATGGGCCATTGCTCTTTTTCATTCAAGGACAATTATTACATGTTTTGTAAGGATCTGGGTAGATGAGGCTTTGAAGAGGAAGAGACGAGCGGGGACAACTTTGGTTGCACTTGTTGTCTGCTTTCAATCACATCCTCCACCCAGCCTAATCGTTCCACGCTCAAGAGTTCATAGGATCTTTTCAGCTGAAGGTTCAAAGGAACTTCAGAGCTACATGGATAGCTTGGCTGATCAAGGAGGAGATAGAGACTAAACCGAGGTTTTCGTCGGTTCTTCATCCTCGTACATTTGGTCGAGATAAAATTTCGCTAGCTCTCGGTTTACAACTTTGGAGTCGCAAAATGTAATATATGTGGCATATTGTCAGCAACACTTTTGCATTTTCGGTGGAGATCTGCTCTGAGTTCCGATTGTTGTTCTTGGCTGCTTGATGATAGCGTGTTCGTTCGGTATTTTCTGCTGGTTAGTGCATTTAATTGTGCACATTCGTAGAATTACTCCAAACGAAAGATTTCACTGTAGGTACAGCTACCAAAATGGGTGCTTCGATCATCACACATAGCTCGCCGAATGCCCTGGAGTCGCGACACTTCCATTTAGTCCATCTGACAAGCTTTATCCCGGGAATTAAGCAGAGAGCACAAGCTGAAGCAGGAAGACAAGTGTAGCAGTTTATTTATAGAACCACTTGAAGTAGTCCTTATGGTTACACTTTTCTATATGAATGACTCTACAAAATTATATTCCACTTCCTTCAATAAAAATTTTGATCCACACACGTATTTTGTAACTACTGAACGTATATTCAATTTCTGTCCCATCTCCTGTTGCACGGTCATCACCTCTTCTGGAAGTTGAATGCTCTGATCGAGAAGGCAAAGATGAATCCGAAGAGGACGGCGAAGCCAACCAGCATGATGGCAACCACTCCCAAGAAGTCATGCCTGAACCCAAAATAACTCCTCACGAAATCTTCCACCGTCTCGCCGGTGACAAGCCTCGTCTGAACATCTGCATACTGTGACGCCACCAGTCCATACAATGTCCAGGAAAGAGGACAAGCCCAGTAATACCATCTCCACCAGATGGGCAGTCTCTGTTAAAACGAAAAAAGTTAGCTCTCCTCAGGTTTTTCCAATCACGGTTTTTCCAGTTTGGTTTCGGGGAAGATGTCAGTGAACTTACCGTTCGAGGAACGACAAATCCCGAGAAAAGGTTCCAAATCGCATAGAATGCGGAGGAGGTTATGGCGGCTATGTTGTGGTTGGGCGTGACCGCCACGCTCATCATCCCGTAGAAAGTGAAGTACAACAAGCTGAAGTACATGTAGAAGATGTACCAAAAGAACTTGATGGCAGTCCACTCGAACCCGATCATCGAATAGACAATCACTCCGTAGATGACAGTTTGGAGGAAGATGTAGGGAATCTCGATCATAACCTGTGCAAAACAATTTTGTCACATTACATGATGGATTCTCTCAAGACTCTTTGGAGAGCGCTAAGGGCTTCTTGAAGTCATTTCCTTATGATCCAATGGAACTACCTAAGTCTAATACCTTCACTTAGATATGAAAGTGAAACATGTCCTTACCTGTCCAAAGGCATAGGGCAGAGCGGAGTACATTCCGGCCCCTCTCTCTCGATAGAAGACCGTCCTCTCAACGGCCACAACGGGTTGAACAGACGTCGAATTCTGAAATCCGATGAAAAGGCAAGCTGCGTACATAGAGCCCATCGCGTTGAAGAGATCTTGCTGGCTATTCCTGCAAGTCCCACAAGTTTTTTGAGCAAATAATGTACATAACAGAGCCAGTATACTTCTTTTCCCGAGTCCAATTCCTCTGTGTTCTGCAACCTAAAAAAGAGTAGAACTTGTATATCTGGGAATATGCATTTCTGTCTATTACCTTTTCGAGCCGAGTTTCCAAAATATCGTGCCGAACATCAGAGCGATGAAAGTTGTGAATAGAAGTCTCACGGCTGTGTATGACGGGTTGCGCCAGTACGACCAGTGTTGTTTCCACAGGCAAGCCATAAACTGGGTGAAGAATGACTGCGAATATTGGGTTGGAAAATAGAGATCTTTCGAGTCCGGTGGAGGCGTACTTAGTTCGCTGATCAGAGCTTTGTTTCTCCTGTTTCCATCATTGAAGAACGCAAGACATGTAAAAGTTATGCTACTAGTCTTTCTAAGCTCCACTTTTCAATCTTCAACTTTATGATAAGCTCTTTGAGGTTCTTGAGCTGAAAATCGAAAACTATTCTGCTTCTGAAAAGTTACTTCTTACCTAAACAGTTCCGAATTCCTGTAGAGTTCAGTGAAGTTAACCCCAAGGATGTCTTCTTGAGCAGCCGTTGTCACCTCCAACATCCATGTAGCCGGATTGTATCCGTCTTTGATTTTTGCAACTCCGCTAATGCCCTTCAATTGAACGGATGTAATGTTAGCGGTTAAAGCTCAGTGTAATCTAAACTCAGTTTCTTACGGCGCAGCAGTTAGCTCACCTCAAAATAGTTGATCAGGTGCGAGGAATGCTGGCCTAGTGGACCAACGTAGATCTCCTCTCCGCCTCTTTTCAGGAGAAACAGCTGCATATAAATTAGGAGATCTCTCAGATACTAGATAAGTGGAAAGACAAAAGCAAACAGATAGCTCCGTCCCTCGTGAAAATTTGTCTCGAACCTCATCAAAAGCATCAAATATGTCGATGCTCGGCTGGTGGATGGTGCAAACGACAGTTCGCCCCGTGTCAACCGTGTTTCTAACCGTTCTCATTACTATAGCAGCGGCCCTGGCATCGAGGCCAGAGGTAGGCTCGTCCATGAATATGATCGATGGGTTGGCTACGAGCTCCACTGCAATTGTCAGCCTTTTCCTCTGCTCGGTGGAGAGGCCATTCACACCAGGCAACCCAACTAGCGCGTCTCGTAACGGGGTAAGCTCTACGAGCTCCATGACTTCTTCAATGAACATCTGCAGAAGTTGGATCAAATTACTAGTTAGCACTCTATTGCAGGGAGGGACTCAAAGGCAGCGAAGTTCTATGCTGTCCAAAATGTTTAATGCGCCGTGGTTATCCTTTGAGAGATGCCAAAATTCCATGCGGTGAACAATGTAATCCATGCAAAAAATTCTGTCTGGTATGGCTCTTCAAGAAAACCAAACTGTCTTTCGAAAGATTTGTCATGCATCTTTTTCGACCGATATGTATGTAGAGTTCAACTAGGATGCCGGATGATCTAATGGATCAAGTAATATATCTACCTTCCTAGTCTCAGAATCCACTTCAGAAGGTAACCGAAGCCACGCAGAATACACTAAGGACTCGTAAACTGTGACGTGAGGAGAGTGGATATCGGTTTGTTCACAGTATCCCGATATGCGAGCGAATGTTTCTTGCTTCTTTGGGTACCCGGATATTGTGATCGTCCCATCAATGTATCCACCTGTTTTCCTTCCAGCCAGCACGTCCATCAGTGTGGTCTTTCCAGCGCCGCTAACACCCATTAAAGCGGTCAATACTCCCGGCCTAAAAGCACCACTAACTCCCTTTAGGAGTTCCAGCCGATCTTCAGGAATGCCTTGAGCTTTCATTTCCTGCTACCGCAAAAATGTTCAGCACATCTAAAAGTTCTGCACCACAGATCAATTGTCAGAACAAAAGCATCTTAACAGTACCTGGGGCATGTCTATGGCGTATCTGATATCATCAAAAGCTATGGAAAGTGGCTCGAAAGGAAGAACCATTCCTCGTTTCCTATTCGGGTCTGAATTGTTTATGCTTCCAACTCTCGATGTAGTGCTTCTTCGGTGTCCACTCTCCTTTTCTGCATTATCACGATAATGATCCTTTGGCTTAAGTTCTATCTTACAGGGAAAAAAAAAATGCATGATATGTGGATTCCGTGGCTCACCTGATGAACTCCTCTGGCTCCCTCTTGCTGATAGCTCAATGACCTCTCCTTTCGTGCTTGCGATTTTCTCTGCCAGAGTCTCCTTTGATAGTACAGCTTGAGGCTTCCCAAATGCTGCAGCAAATGCAAGTAATTCACTGGAACTGCACACCGAATCCGAAAAATAAAAACCTTCTGCAGAGAGACTTACGGTTGAGATATTTCAAAGCCACAGTGAACAGGAAATTAAGCAAAAACATGTATCCAATCGAAGCTCCTATTCCGATCCAATACCATCGTGCTTCGGGAAAAACTCCGCGGGACTTCAGGACCGAAACTCCCAAAGGTTCTGTGGCGCCAGAAGGAATCTAAACCACAAAGGTCCGAAACTTCATCAGTCGATATTCTTACTGCTTTAACAACCTTTATTGATCCTTTGCTGTAGTCTTTAATGACAGTTTCATAAGAATGTACTTACATGTCTCCACTGCTTTCCGAGGAACTCGTTTACAGCAATAGCATTCTGTCCATACATCATTGGAGAGATCCAATAACCCCATTTCCACCATGGCTTAATATCATCTGATTCCAAACAATGTCACATCAGGAAATTGCATATGTGAGTCAAATCGAAAGGAGAATTATTTAGTCGTCCAATTGACCTCTTGATATGATGAATCCGCCCAAGACCATAACGGCGAGTAATCCAAACGACCCAAAAGTGTTTGCCACGATCACATTCCTTCCTACTGCCCCAATGAATCGGAATAATCCAGAAGCCATCTGATGTAGGCACAGGAGCAGAAAGTACTGTCTGAAGAACCTGGCATTAAGCAAAGCTTTTATTAGTATCTGAATCATTGGAGCGAAGTCTGGAATCACTGAATAACTGTAATTTGACCAACCTTCCAGGATTAGGATCATAGCCGATGACATAGTAAGTTAGGATCACCCAAACAGCGACTTCTACAAAAGAGACTGGGATTTTCAGGATCCATGTGGGCAGCGCATATGTCCACGAAGGAAAGAAGAGGAAGTCTCTCTGCTTGTAGAAGACGGGGAGCTTCATGATGGACATGGCAAGCTCCGAGAACCCATTGAACATTATGATGATCAGAGTGAAGAAGAGAGCCCCGAAATAAATGCCACCATCTGTCACGGTATCTCGGTGCATCTCTGTCCGTAGGAACACCGTCATGGTTATGAAAGCCATAAGGATAAGCTGATATGCATCAGAAAAAGGAAGTATTAGGACATCACAACTGTAAATGACAGATCAAATGCATCCCTTAGTCAGGACTGCAGACTAAACAGGGAAAATCAGTACTTCAACTTGCTCACCTGAGACATTTTGAAAATATAGACAAATGAGTTTCTCTTCATTAGCAAAAATTCCCTCGAAGCGCAAGCTTTCAACAGTTCTTTCTGGCTCACCCCATACTTCTTAGTTGTTAGAGCAGCTGGATGGCCTTTCGACTTGTCGAATGGGATCGAAAGCTGGTCACCAAGTTTCCGACCAATGTGAAATGACTGGAACGCTTCAGCAAATTCTTTGACGGTTACAAACCTATAAGGCGTCTCCTTATTCGCCCAATACTGCTCTTGATCTTTCCTTGAAGTCACCTACAGAAGATGAAAAGTGAATGAGTCAATTGTCACTTATAGCGAGAAGAAAACAATTTTACACGTGATTTGAGATATTACTTCTTGCAAGAAATCAGCTACTCCTTTCCTTTCAGGACATTTAAAACCCATGTGTTCAAAGAACTCAAGCACGTTTTCTCGGGGACCTTGGTACACGATTTGCCATCAGAGAGAAGGATGATATCATCAAAAAGGTCGTAAGTTTCCGGTGCCGGCTGGAGTAGGGATATTAGAGCAGTCCCATTGAGGATGTGTATGGACTGTCTGAGGGAGTTCACTATTTGGAATGTTGTCGAGCTATCCAGCCCGGTCGATATTTCATCCATGAAGAGAGCTTTGGCTGGCCCGACCAGCATCTCCCCTGTTTCGTGTCAACACGAAATTAAAGAAAATCAACCTCAAGTCGATAAGGAAAGTGATCGCAATAATCTAACAACATCGGACACTAAAGCGGCCTCCCCGAGTCTTACCTGTTGTGACTCGTTTCTTTTGTCCACCGGAGATGCCTCTTATCATTTCATCTCCAACCATTGTGTCAGCGCAGATTTCAAGTCCGAGAATCTAGAATTAAGCATTGCAAAAAGAACAGAAATTTAAAGTCTGTCTGTTTTCCCCTTTCTTTCATGGCAAAAATTGAAGAATGGACTAATGTTGTCTTTGACTTTCTTGATTATACCTTGAGTATATAATCGGTAACAACAGTAGTTTCCTGTCCTTCCAGTGCTGCTGCCTGCAGAAGATTAAGGTTAATAGAAGCACTTACATTGCACATTCAGAGAAAAGAAAGTACATGGATGAAAAATCTGCAATCCACAGCTGTTCCACCAGTTCATTAGTATGATCATTTCTCACCTTCATAAAGATATCTATGTCGGGATCGGGTTTGATATTTGCCGCCTTCTCTCTTCTTGATAACTCTGTTAGCATGTCTGAAACGCAATGGCAGTATTATACCTCTTAATCTTGTTCTGTGTTAGAATTTATCCTTCAATTATGATTACGCAAAAAAATAGGCGGAACTCACCATAACGGGGGTCCGACGCCTTGACACCTGGCCGAGAAAGCCAGAGTTTCCCTAACAGTCATTTCTCCTATGTGGAGATCATATTGACTTATGTAAGCCGATGTCCTCTGCGGTACGAATTCTTCCATCCCGTGTCCGTTGTAACGTGACTCTTCCCGAAAACTGCGATTCACAAGCTCTTTGTTTTACTCGCTCACCAAAACATTTCACTATTAAAGTAATACAGCTCTAGAAGTTCTTTGTTTATGCTTACTTTCAAATCTCTGCCGAGCTTCCCAGCTAATGCTAGGAGTAACGTGGTCTTTCCAGAGCCTGGAGGCCCCAGAAGTAATGTCATTCTGCAAAAGAGAAACAAAAAAATTCGTGTCAGCAATATCAGAACTTCACTTCTTGATCATTGTGTGCTGATAAAATCTGTCTCTCTTCTTACCTGCGAGGCTTGATGATTCCACTGACATCGTTGAGGATTGGTAATGGTTTCTTTCTACTAGGAAGGATGTGAAAAATGTTGAGAAACCCCTGTTGACATTGATTAACATGAGACTGGGGTCAGTCACTTTGAGCAGAATTCAAGAAAATGTAGACTTGTTATGAATAGTGTTAAAATTACCTCTAGCATGTTAACAGAGAAGTTGAATATTGTGGGTAGAGCTCGGCTCCCAACATAAGCTTCCGCCTCGACATTTAGATGCTCGAATCGGACTTCGATCGTAGGAAAATCCAGTCCAACTCTGTTTGTGATACAGCAGAGCAAACGGAGACCTTATAAAAGATTTATCTTGAAAACTTTCAGCTCAGAGAAGAAAATACCATTTCCCAGATCGAATCTCTTTCTCAGGGTGAAAAAAAAAAAAAGAGAGTATATCAAGCCATTTTCACATGCTCTCGAGAAATATTGCAGTGGCCAACTAAATGAACATCTGAAGTGCTTATGAAAAGTCATCAGCACATACCTCTCAATTCTCCGCTTCAGCTTTAACAAGAACTTCTCATTGTCCTCCTCAGCTGTCCTCAGCAACCTCTCCAACAGGTTCCTCCTCTCTATCAACCCGAGATTCTCGATATCGACCTCCGTTATCTTTCCTTCTTCTTCAGCGAGAATGCCCCGCCGAATACGCAAGTATGTCGGGAGCTTTTCGATTGCGGCCCACTTCAGAGCCTCCTCATCATCCTCATCCCTACTAGACCTCGAGAAGATCTCCTTCCCCTAGCCCTGAATATGTTTGAGCTGCTCAAACGTGCACTGCTCAGCCTTGAATTGCTCAGCCTTGCGCTGCTTATTTGAAGCGCATCACCGGTGTCCATAGCCACCAACTCGACCTACACAAAAGCTTCACTGAAATGTAATTTTCATGCAAGAAGGCCCTCGCCCATGAAAAATGTGCGTGAACAGGACCAGGAAAGTATGAAGCTTTCCTGGATGCTTTTGAAAGCTTCTGGTGATGGTTAAAGAAGAGGGAGCTGCATTTTGTGTGTATATATAGCTTGAGAAGAAGGAAAAAGATGCCAAAGGGGGTCC
This sequence comes from Psidium friedrichsthalianum, assembly GCA_019149425.1. NCBI lineage: Eukaryota > Viridiplantae > Streptophyta > Magnoliopsida > Myrtales > Myrtaceae > Psidium > Psidium friedrichsthalianum. The sequence goes on from JAGVVM010006490.1 coordinate 15,602, forward strand.
ACGAACCATTATTATTTTTTCTTTCTCCTTTAGATATGATTCTGATTCACAAGCGAGTTTGACGCAATTGTATATGTCATAGGAGGAAGGACCAGGTGGGAGCATGTTCTGGTACTACTATTCTCCGAACATAATTGCACTCTGAAAAATAAATGGAAGTGGGAGGGGGAAGGTTGATGATTCCATGTATGATATGGCGGCATTTCATTGCCAACCATGCCGGTGGAGACGGCGAATTAGGCCGGCACGGACGTGGAACTTAGGCCGGGACGAGATTGGGTTTCTAACTCGAAAACACTTTGATAGACGCGAGTCACTTAATAACGGGATTTACCTGCTTTTTACACACATTTGCTCTGCCTCAACTATCGATTTAGGTTTTTGGATTGGACTCCCTGACATTATATCAGAATCAACTTCTATAAGCTCTTTTACATTAGTTTTGTCATAATCGCAGTTTTTATATTACATTGCTACCGACCAAACGTACTTCCCAACTTGGTAATAACATATGTTTTCGACTACCAAGGAGGTCGAGGAATTCAATAGAGATGTAAAAAGATTCTCCAACGAATGGCAAAGTGTGAGAAGCACGAAATGCTGTGTACCACCCTAATGTATCTTGCTTGCAACCCTAGGAAGTCCCCCCCTGCTTCCCAAGCAGAGGGTCAACCGTAATTAATTTAATACATGGTGCCTTTACAAATTGATACGTAATATTGGGAACAACCAAAAGCATTACTTGTCTACTGAAAGTTTCATCTAGAAAGATATCAAAATGAGGGGACCAGGCACATGCAACCCCCTCTTTCTAATACGGGAAAGTCACCTGCCACTTATGGGTTTGTGGTACATGCAGCCGATTAGCTGTTATTAACCATTGGACGCCCTTTTCTTTCAGGAAAAAAAAAAAATTCAAAGCCCTCTTTTTTTTTTGTTTGTTAATATAATGAAAAACCCCAAACTGATACAAATTTCTGATTTTGATGACACGTGATCAGTTGACAAGTGCACCGGTTTTGTGGTTTTTACCCTCCATTGGTCACAGGTGCACCAAATTTTGGGGTTTTCATTGTATTAACAAAATTTAACGAAAATTAATAGTTTTGGGTGGTTTAAAAAATTAATTTGAAGTAAATTTGTCATAGATGTACTTGTGTGAGATTTTTGTGGTAAAAAAATTAATTTAAGGTAAATTTGGCATAAATGTGCCATTTGGGATTTTTCATGGAATTAACCCTTTTTTATAAGTAAAAAGGGTGGGATAGGGCGACTAATATTAGGACACTATGAAGATCACATAAATTCCATACCTATGATGGAATCTTCAGCATGAATCATAAGTACTCTTTATTTTGAGCGAACTTGACACCAAGAGCTTTATAATAGGAAAGCTATGTTATGGAATGATTGAATATTTTTCAAAATATTTTAATTTTTAAAATGTTTTGTCTTTTTTTAATTTATTTTAAACTGAGGGTCGGCAAGAGTCGCCATCGACCCTTGCCAATTTGGCCTAGGCAAGGCCACGACCTAGATTAGGCAACAGTGTTGCAAGCCTCACTTAAATGCAGCAAAGGCATCCCAACCCTCGCATGTGGCTAGTGAGGGTTGACTGGCGACCCCTGTTACCCTTCCATCCAAAAAAAAAAAAAAAGAAAAAAAATCATGAGAAGAAATTTAGAAAATTTTTAAAAATATTTTTTTTTATAAATGTTCATGTCAGCGCTGACCGTGTCACATAAGCCGACTGGCATATATATCAGCATTTCCAACCAAAATTAAACGTGAAAAATTTAGGACTAAATTGACACAATTGAGAAGTTTATGTTTGAATTGATACAAGTGCATAAATTAAAAAAAAAATTGGTAAGTTTCCTTCACAAAGTTAAAATAAAGTACACTTCCAATGCTCCTAATCCTATGTATAACTAGCTATATTATTTAATCAAGCATATCTTCCTTAGAAATTCAAAATCGGTGGTTACTTTGATACAGATGTCGGCATATACAAATTGAGCGAGAGAGGGGAGAGAGAGAGCGCATGATATTGATGGCAAGTTCCGAGGTCGGACTAATGGTTGACATGCACCCCTCGCATCCCAGATCTCGATGCAACATCGACATGCATGGCATGATTTTTTTTTTCGGTAAAGGACATGCATGGCATGATTCCATATAAGTAATTTCAAAAAACTGATATTTGATACGAATATACTCTTTTGTCTTCACAAACGAAAAAAAAAAATATCTAAATCCATCATAAAAACTCAATGACAATACATATAGAACAAAAAAAAAATCATAAATTTCATATTAGTCGATTTGATTACGATTTATTATCTTTGCTCTAGATTGAGAAAAAAACAAGCAAGTGGAGGAATACCACAAAGAGAAAGTGGCACCCACTAAAAAAGCAGTTTTTGTAATTGGTTAATCATGTTTAATGGAATGAATTTTCCACGAAACTTCGCCTGTGTACTTTTGAACTTGATGGGCGCGTATCATTTGCAAACTCTCTTTCCGAATCGCATATTCGGTAGGTACAAACATTTTTTTTATTTCTTTTTTGGGTCTTCAAATGTTAATTCGGCTGTATATATCCAATCTGACCTAAGCTACAATTATAATATTAGATTGTGTTACATTTTTTTTTTAGTCTATTTCGCAACATATATAATGTGTTGTGGCCCCTTTATGAAAAATCAGAAAGTCGCTTCTAGGTTCTGTTTTTTTTTTTTTTTGATAAAACGATCATTTTTAAGAAAATATTTTTTAAATTATTTATTTTTCACAAATACGTTGACCCTAAAAAGATGAGAAAGATCGCTTCTGGGTTCTGTTAGTTGCTGTCAAATCCAATAATTTGAATGATGAAGTTAGGGTTTCTTTTGTGACGATCAAAGAGCCATAAACGTCTGCACTTACCTCAGCCAATTCAATAATTTTCTTCTTTTTCTTGAATGAAACCCATGTGTGTCTGACTTTGCTACATGCTCAGACGAAGTTGAATCTGACGTAAAATGAAGAAATGAGGAATATCTGCTGTTTTGGACTTTTGAGGGGGCTTATGAACTTGTTTGGTCAACGTTTATTTCCATCTTGAATGTTGGCTCGCCATTTGGGAAGTCATCTTCTTACTTTTGGGAGATCTCTTTTGCTTCTGATTTGCCGTACAGTCTGACCTTGATTTTTCGCAGGCATTATTTGCTTGGGCGACAAGGTTTCGTGCTTGCTGTGCTTCAATTCTTTCCAAAGATTTTTGCTAATGCCAAATGATTTCGTGGAATCATTTCACTTCTCCTAGGTTTTCTTTCTTGGAGTACTATTGAAGGGTTGAATTTTCCATTATGCATTGGCTTAAAAGTCCTTTCTTGCTCGTTACTCAATCTAGTGAGATACAAATGATGGGAAAATTATTATTATCGTGATAAATCTACTGCGCAATTGATCCAATGTAGTCATAAATATTGCACGAAATTTCAATATAATCTTCCCAACAAAAGTTTGCCTGAAATTGCTCACGTGATGGTCCAATTAAAGATAGTCCTATACGCCATGGCCATTGACATGACTTGAACAACTTTATTAAAAAAAAAATGACTATTGCTTTGTTTGTTTTTTCCACTGTTCATCTTCTTTTCTTCGCAACAATAGCAAATCATCTTCGGATGTCTAGACATCCTACAATTCATCATCTTCACCTTCGACCTTTGATTGTCCATCACTCATCATCATTGCTGACGTTGGTGAGGACTCGTCTTGCGTTGTTATCAAAGATCTCTGCAGCATCACATTTCTTTGTCAATCCAAAGCTAAATTCAAGCACGTTTAGACCAACAACGGATAGCATCGAGCTTGAGCTCCAAGTCTGGATGTGTGAGGGGCAAGTGCTAAAAAAAATTCAAGTGACAAGGGATGAGAGCTTCTCATCCTCTTGTCAGAAATAAATAGGTTGGGAGAGATACATCAAATGGGATCATTGTCAAAGATGTGAAATTTGACTGATGGGAGGTAGATGCACATATGCGAAAAGGAAAGTACTTGTTGGTAGTTTACTGGTAAATAAACGAAGAGATGTCTTCTTCCTCTTAGCGGTTACTTATTAGTAGTTATTTTAGAAGGATGTCATTTGAATGGTTGCATATGTTCATAATTTTGATAGGATCATTCAACAATTTTGCTTAGTACTTTTAACTTCCAATGTTTTTTCAAATAAATATTCATCATTCTTTCAATTGTTTATCTTTGAGAGTTCTTGGAGAAATCTCAGAATTGCTTTATGATATTCTCATTCGAGATTTTGCCGTATCCTACGGATTTTGCTAGTAACCATTACTAACGTTGTAGGGCAAATAATTCCTTAAAAAAAAAAATTGAATTCATGTCTCAAAGTCTGGCTCCATTCTTCTTCTCATTCTGTCATCACATTTCAAACAATACTGATTCTGATACCATGTTAGAAAATAACATAAAAGTTAAATTAATAAATGAAGGGAGACCACATGAATATCAAAAGCATATAGAATCAACGGTCAAGCAATGTGAGATGTTTGACAAGATAACTTAATGTCCTTCCATGCATCCTCGAAAGCACTCCATCGTTTCGTCGAGATGTTGAGTGAAGCTTCCATCTTGAAGCCTGATCATGTAGTGCCCTTTTTGCCTGATCACCAGAAGGCTGGGCGCTTTTCAACGGAGGTTGCAAACAATTGAGCAAGGGTTAATGAGCACGGCTAGAGGTCGGTCCAAGCGATAGTGGGCAGCGACGAAAAGCACTCGAAGAGCTTTGGTTGAGCCATGCAATGTTGAAAACGATGAACAGTTTCATGAAAAAGAAGGAAAGAAGAGAAAAATGAAAGGAAAAAAAAAATACAAAAATTAAAAAGCGCCAGTCTTCTTGTCCACATCAGGTCATTGGCTGTGACGTGCAGAATGAGAAGACCACAATGCCACCAATTTCACGCGAGAATTATTGGAAAGCCACATTGAAATTTCACATAAATATTTAGGGTTACGTTGGATCAATTGAATGTTTATAATTATATTGAATCTACACAATAGGTCCGGGACGGAAATAAGAGTCCTCCAAATGACCGATATTTCCATTCACATGCCTGCTCATGAATAATTTCGCCATTAGTTGGCCCTTTCTCAGACAACACCGCATATGCGTACGCATATAATGATAAAAACGTGGATCCGACTATGTTTTGCCACGTACAATGCATGAATTACAAGCAAATCTTATTTTGACATTTCTATGCTGGTTTCTACTTGACATCAGAGCAAGATTATGTCAGCCCCGCAGGTAAAAAGACACGTTTGATTCACGGCGAAATGGAACTGAACACGTGCTCTTTGAAAAGGAGAGGAAGAGAAAACAAAAGTAGAGAACGAATAGCAAGAGAACACTTTGGAGCTCGCGCTCTTTTGGGTCTTAGCTGGCTCGTGAGCTTGTCCGGTCAAAATTGATTCCCAATTTTAAAGTTGACTCGACATTGAGATCCATCTTCGCCATTTTGGAGATCTCTTTTACTTTTGATAAAGTAGTATTGACTTTTCCTTTCCGGTGGACATTTATTGCTTGGATAGCAAGCCTTACGCTATTCAAATCATTCCAAGATTATTTTAATGGCATGCAATTTCGTGGAATTATTTCACTTCTCCGACCTTTTCTTTTGTGGAGTTCCTTTAGATGGTCAAAATTTCCATTTTTCCTTTTGGCTTGAAAAGTCCTTTCTTGCCCGTTATACAATTAATAGCAAAGTGACATCAGAAGTGTCAAATTTATATACGACCTCACTTTAGTGTCAAAGTTCTTTTTTTTTTTCGACTCACTTAAGTGCGTATTTTTTTATAATAAAAACGATAAGTTAAGTGCCAACTCCGATATGCTTGGTGAAAAACTTATGTGATATTTTTTTTTATTAATGACTTAAGCCTACGTGACTCTCCAGAAGATCTATCAGCAATAAAAAAAACTAAAATTTTAAAAAATGTATTAAAAATAAAAAAAATGGAAAATAAGCTAAAAAAAATAACAAGAAAATTAAAAAAAAGAAAGAAAGGAAAGAGGCTTAACAGGGACGAGGGCTTGCACAAACCCTTGCTGTTGCTGCCATGGTGGCGATGGTGCGGGGGTGGTTGACAAGGGTCCCTAAGCCCTGCAGCGATGGTGGGAGGCAGCGATGAGGGCAGCCTCGCCGTTGCAAGCCCTAATTATTATTTTTAATTTATTTTTTAGTTTTTAGCTTATTTTAAAATTTAATTATGTTTTTTTAAAAAAAATTTATTTTTAAGTTAGAAGTCCATGTAGACTATTTTTTTTTAAAATTTGCCACTTGGAATGATTTTTTTTTAAAAAAAATTGTCATGTAATGTAAAGATTCAATAATAAATGTCATGTTATCAATTTGGCTGGAATTTTTTGACTGACACTGGCGCTTAAGTAAGCTAGTGAAAAATCTGGAACTAAGTGAGCAACGTACATAAATTTTGACACTTCTAATATCCTTTTGCCCAATCTAATGATATAATTTTCATAATGTTAACATTACCACACTAGTAAATTAATTTGCTATATCACACATATTCTCTCTGTATATGGTTTCTCTCTTTTGAGTTGCCACCACCTACTCTTCTTGAGCTGCCCTAGGGAGCTCTTCCCTCCTCCCCCTGCCTCTTCCGTAGCATATTTTGTTTTTTATTTTTCCTTTGTTGTCTCTTTTCTTTCTCTCTGCATGGGGAGTTGTGTATGTGAATAAAGTTTTTATGGTGATCCTGGGAGGACGTGTTGAAGACGGTTCGACCATTCGATGATCGAAAACCAACGAGGATGATGTTTTGTGATGTGGCTCCATAACCTTTCCAAGATTAGGCTACTCTTCCCTCCCGATTTTGATGGCGTTAAGTTTTGGAAGTTTTACTCTCCAGAACTAGATCTAGATATATATTTGGGAGTTTCTTATAAGTATTGACATATGTTCTTTCAACATATTATTTTTAGTATCTCTGCAAGGCGATGTTGATGAAGGTTCAATCCTAGACGCGCACCACAAGCCGTTGCAAATAGAGTAGGAGAGATCAACATATGCTCCCACTAGATTTGGTGATTAGCAGGTTGAACGTTTTATTGTGAAAAAATCTGTTCTTGAAGGATGAGATTACACTGTGAGCTGTAAATTGTGCTTTGTTAGTGTTATTTGGGATTGTTAGATGCTTTCTATGTACTCTCGAATATTCTGATATATGACAACACTATATATGTGTGCATAGTCCATGATAAAAATGGTGACTATCCTACGATGATTTTGTGGATGTGTGCTACATTTCATAATTTACTAGCAAATCCTCAACTTAAACATTTTCTATGCTGATTTAATTTGACATCAGAACAGGATTATGTCATTTGCAAGGAAACACGTATTGATTCTCGACGAGGTTCTAATGAGAAGGAGATGTGCAAGATGCATGTGCACGTACACAAAAAATCAGATAAATCAAGCGATAAGAGATGAAGGTTCTAAAGATACTAGAAATTCCACCCATAAAGTTTAAATTATTAGGTGGAAAGGAGACCACATGTATATAAAATAAAGATCACATAGGATCCGTTATCAAGGATGTAGGATAATATCTCAATAGTCCTTCCACGTGTAAGCCAAATTATGAGTAATGCTTGGACTTTAACTAATGTGAGGGACACACATATGCAAAAAAGATAACACTAATTTTGATTTCATGATAGAAAATCAAACCAAAAGCTTAGGCAAATAGGTGAGGGGAGACCACATAAATATAAAGAATATATACAAGTATAACCCATTATTAAAGGGATGTGAGATAATATTTAAACAAGATAATCATATGTGAAGCACTTGATCGAATTTCAATCAAGATGTTAAGGTGAAGCTTGGTTTTGAAACATGATTTGTTTGTGCCCTTGTGATCGATCACTAGAACTTGCGTGATTTGAACGAAGCCTAGCCACGACTATAGATTTAGGCATAAACGATCATTGCCAGACTGCCAACGTGTCAAAGCTACAACGACAATCGTGGCTACTGGCAATTCAACAAGGGGTCGACGACCTTTGCGTAGATGTCAAGCGGCGTGAGTGTGACGGAGGAGCACTGGAGGTGCTTCGGTTGAGTAATAGCAGTGTTGAAGACGATGAAGGGTGCACAGAAGAGAAGGAAATAAGAAAAAACTAAAAATTAAAAACGAAGTCATTTGTCCACGTCAGATCCTTGGCCATGACACATGGCATAATTGGACTCCGCCATGCACCAATTTCATGTGAGAATTGCTTGGAAAGTTACGTTAGAATTTCATCTAAAAGTTTAGGACTACATTGGATCAATGAAATGTTTATAACTATATTGAAAACATATATGTAGGTTTGGGACTGAAATAGGAGGAATCCAATATTGATATCCATTTTGTCCATGTCAGATCCTGGGCCATGACACATAGCATAATGGAACCGCCACGTAGCAATTTCAGGCGAGAATTGGCTGGAAGTTACATGGGAATTTCATCTAAAAGTTTAAGACTACATTGGATAAACTGAAATGTTTATAACTATATTACAAAACATATACGTGGGTTTGGGGACTGAAATGGAATCCTCCAAATGATTGATATATCCATTCTCATGGTCACTCAGGAATTTATTTGGCTATTAGTGGGCATTTTCTCATGAAACACTACATATGTGTACATGATAAATTAAAGTGTATCCTACAGTGTTTTGCCACGGACAAGGTATTACTTACTGACAAATCCTTAGGTTTGACATTTCTATGTCCATTCAATTTGACATCAGAACAAGGATTATGTCATCCACAGGTTCAAAAACACGTTTCATTCACCACGAATGGAATTTATACACGCTCTTTTGAAAAAAGGAGATGAGTACGAGAAAACAGAAGTAAAGAAGAAATAGCAAGAAAACACTTTTTGCAAGAAAACACCGTGGAACACGTGCTATTTTGGGTCTTAACTTGCTTATGGTTGTCCGGTCAAAATTGATTTCCAATTTGAAAGTTGTACTTTCACTTTGGATGTGACACCGCAGTCTGACTTTGTCCTTTTCGGACATTATTGCTTGGATGCAAGTCTTACGTTTACAACTTACTGTGCTTGAAATCATTCCAGTTATTTTAATGGCAGTAACTTCGTGGAATTATTCCACTTCTCACTAGCTTTTCTTTTGTAGAGTTTCCCCTTTAGATGGTCAAATTTTCACTAATTTTTTTGGCTATAAAAAGCCCTTTCTTGCTCGTTTCTCAACCTAGTGAGATAACTTTTATAATGTTAACTTCTCCACAAATGCAGCTAATATCGCACAAAATACATATGCGTTTATATATGTCATGATAAAATGTTGATCCTATTATGTTTCACAGTGTATACTATATGAATACTAGCAAATTCTTATTTTAACCACTTCCATGCATATTGATTCACGATGAAATGGGATTGTAAATGATATGTACGGGTCCTATGTGGTGTTTTTTTTTTGTTGGAATATGGGTCTATGTAGTTTCACTAAAAACTTATTTTAGGTAGAAAAAGTCCTTTGATTTAACAGAAAGTAAATTATTTTTAGGTGTTTGTTGGGGCTGAGAACAGAGTTGGAAAATGATTGTATAGTATTTGATAATAAGTGAAACATTAAATGCAATTTTTACCGTCAAAATGACATCTAATGTCTAGCAAACTATTATCACAGATTTTTTTTTTCATAATCATCAAAATAATATGAATCACAAAGAAATAGGAAAGAAATTATGTAACCAGGATTCGTAAGACATTACATATGATCCTTTTCTTTATTATAAAAGAATTGTAGAAGAACATGAGCATTAATGAAATAAATTCAGGGAATATAGAAAAGTTTTGTGAAAAATGGATAAGAATTAATGAGAAAAGAAAGGGATAAGAGATAGGACATAGAGATAGAGGGACTTCTTCTTCTCACTTGGACGCGAAGCAAGAAATAAAGATAGAAAATCTTATGGAAAATATGAAGTTTCTCGAAAATAGAGAAAATCGTGCTATAGAGCGTGTCTCTTGTTATTAGTCCTTTGGAGTGCTTGTCTCATCACTCAAATAACTTTTTCGGACGATATCTCTTTTGATATAATACAATTTTTCGAGAGAATGTCATGGATAACAAGTTTCTCGAAATAGAAAGAACCATGCTATTGAAGCAGAAAATCTTCTTTCTTTCTCGTGTAATACATATGGAATTATTTGGAATTTCTTATAATCTGAGTCTTATAATGTCAAACCCTATCCAAAATTAATCATCATGAATAATATGCACAACATTTCTTTCACCATCGTCTTTTCAAATTTTTGCTTGAACTCCACTCTGCTTCCTTGGAGAGGAGATCTGTGCGTGCGCACACATTTACTATACATACATATAAAAATGATATAAATGTACACTTTCCCATGTTATTTTTCAATAATTTCACTAGAAAATCCACAAGTTTAGTTTCTAATGAATATCTGCCGTATCCCGCAACATGTCTTTTGTGCGGATCCCACAGGACCGGAGAGGATCCATCCTCCTCGTCCCCATGATATCTGAACCTTATTATAAAATTATAAAAGGTACACGCATCTGACATATTCGGCGGTGTATAAAGTTGCAGAGAGTCTCCAACTCGCACGCTTCACATCTTTATTTTATTTTTCTTCTATACTTGCTATTCCATAATTGTTAAGATAAATTAACCGCAAAATCACCCCAAGACGTCTCTTCTGTCCATCGGTAATCTCAATTTTAAAAATTTCGTGGGCAGTATTTTTCTAGCTCTGGTTGTTTACCATGACTAGTCTCCAGTTCGATACAGAAAAGAATCCTAATTAATAGATTAGTAATTCGAAATATGGTTGATGGAATTGCTTGTCGATGACCAAAGGTGAGATAGACCAATATGATGGCGTTTACCCCTACTTAAGATCATCTTACGACATCCTTTTGAGGTCCAACTGTAGAGAGCTGTTGCTTCTAGATTCTTGCTTATTGGTGTCTTTCCCCTTGGTACAATGAAGGAATTGTGCCCCCCCCCCCCCTGAAAACCAATTCGTACAAAGTCCAACGTCAAGCGTAGCATAAAACTACATAATTGTTAGGACAAAGTTGGATGCGGCGGTTGATTGGATAATTTCATGATAAAAAAACACCTAAAAAAAGATTCGGTACGCTTATTCAGCATGAGAAATTAATATCTACAAATTTTAGGCTCTCCATGAATGATGCCGCCCTCTTAATAATTTTCTAGAGATGGGAGATTATGCTTTGAGTACACTAATAAAACCTTTTTTCAGGATTATTCTAGTAATCTGTGGCATAAAGCGCCCCTTCCCCCCCCCCCACCCCCCCCTACCCCCCCCCCCCCCCCCCCCCCCCCCCCCCCCCCCCCCCCCCCCTCTCCTATCACACACACACAAACATTTTTGGTAAGGAAATCGCATGCTTGCTTCATGTTGGGGGCGCCTTGATTGCGAACGTTTCATATAAAAAATAACCACTGATTTTGCAGACTGGACAATACCTCAATTTCGATTACACATCTCTCGAGTCCTGTCAATGAGCTCAGGAACCGTCGAACAGACATGATTTAGGACACTAACCCAACTCTTCAGTTTATTCAAAGGGTCAACAAATGC
>JAGVVM010006491.1:0-30388 GCA_019149425.1 Psidium friedrichsthalianum
TCCTCGCCGATACCTAGTCCATCCTGTGGCTTGCTTGCGACTTGCTACACCCACTACAATACACTGTACATTCCAACGTTCGCGGATCACCTTAGAGAACGTCTCAAGAGCCTGCAATGCGTGAGTTCGTAACGAACGAAGCTAGAAGAGAGGTTTACCAATCAACAGAGAAGAATGCAGATTATACAGGAAGGTGACGTTGTATAATGGATGATGGTGTTCCCATCCCTTATCTAGTAACATTAGATGCGTTGTTGAGACCCATCCCTTGGTCCTGTCTCGCCGTGATGCTGACCAAAGTCAACCGCAGTGCTGGAGGACTCTGAATCCAAATCCCACCAAGACGGCGCACGTGTTCCCGGATGCAACAAGGTGGTCAAACAAATGAAGACCGAAAAAAGTTTCAGATCATACTTTGGGAGAGTATACAGAAGATAAGCGCGCCAACAATATAAGGTGGTCTTCCTTTAAGTGGCATTGAACTTCCATAGAGGAAGCGATCATTCCGAGAAAGAAAGAGGAAAACAAAGGGAGGCTATTGCGAGGTGGTGACGAGAAACTTCACACTGGTGAGTGGTCTCCGGCACCACCACCAAACACTGTCGCTTACCATGCTCACAACAAACGGTAGTCTCTCTCCCCCAACACACTCTATTTTTCGGTTTATTCATGATGGGGTTCTACTTTGTTTGACTTTTTAGTTAACAAAGGCAAACCATTTAGTTTTGCGTATTGTCGGTAGTCATAATGCTTCATTCGAGTGTTTGTTTGCTACGGTTTCACTCGTGGGTTCCGATCTCAACGCATTTCTCTGTCGCATGTAACTTGTTTGATAAAATGGCTTGGATGGTTCAACCCCTGACTTTGAACCTGTTCTTCATGCTTGTTTCATATGATATTTGGTCATTTCAACGGGGGTGCCGTCATGCATGCTCCATATGAAGATCATTGTTCTGATATGCTGTACTACTCTTGGTTGCGACCGAGCTGTGAATATGCTCTTCCAAAGTTGCCCTGTTAGTCTGATCGAAATCTGAAATTTTCCCTAGTGTGGGACTCTGTCCAACCTTACTTGCTTCGTGCTCATGTTTTATTATCTTAGCATGCGTATTTTTGGGTGATTCTTGATTTATTATGTTCTTGGTATGTAGTAGAGATATTATATACTTCTCATTTGCTCTCGGTTTTAATATTGGAAAGGGTCCACGAGGTCGGGAATATTGCGTGTTGGCCTGATTTTTGCCTGGATTTGAATCTCAAACAGTTTAAACTCCCGACTTTCGGGTGGTTTTCTCTCTCACCCTGGCTATGCTCCGTTCATTTTTATTGCATTTCCTTCCCTACATATGGCTTTTCGTGTTGGTGCGTTTTCTTTTCATTGTTTATAAATGAAGATCGCCAGTTGTGAGTCCGAGAAAACGCTTTAGTGAGCTGAGAGGCTAGAGGCGGTTTTTGGTTTCTATTCTAAGTGTTGGGGGCAGTGGAAGGAGCCTATTCATGGCCCATTTTGGTGCGGTCTGGCAATCATTTTTCAAGTTGTCAAGTTTTTTTTTGAACCTCACCTCAACTACTTTGCGTGGTATGAGTGGTTCCTCATGAATTCGTTCGGGGAGCAAAATACAGGGCTATGAAGACGCCTCGGTGAGCTCATAAGCTATAGTATCCCTCATCATTTTTTGGCTAAGTGTTTGCAGTGCCCGAAGGCTCCTTCACTGCATACTTGCGGTGTGTGCATTTGGTATTTTGCTGACAAGTTTGGTATGTTGAAAACCTGGTGTTACGTATTTATCTACCACCAACGTTTTCCAAAAAGATGCATGAGATGAGAGATTTCTGAGCTTGAAAACAGGCACATAGCCTGTTTATGTGCCTGGGTTCAAACCCAGATTTCCCAAGCTGCTTGGGTTCACACATTTTAACCGAGCTTTCCTTCGTTTTTTTCGCATATCTTTTTGTCGTTTTCTATTTCCAACAATTCCTTGCTGTTGTAGTTTACATCGATATATAATTTCACTATTGGCTGTGTCCGAAGTGCTCAGAATTAACTCGTTAAAATGTCTATTGAGCAGCCGTTGTCGACAAAAATAAAAACTAAGTCTGGTGAAGCAATCAGCATCGGTTTTTTTTCGAGGGTTCGGTCATGTTTGGTGCGTTTCATTCGCTTATCTTTGGTCTGTATCATTCCTGGTATGTTATAGTTTGTATCTATATATGGACTTTTTCCGCTGGGTGTTTCTTAGGAGTCAGGAATTAGCGAGAGAAAACTCCTCGAAGGGTTGTTCTGTCGATAATAAAATTCTAACGAAAATCCAAAATTACGTCATTTTAGGCCGGCCCAGGACCCATACGGTCTGGGTCGAGCGCCCTTGAGGCGTGGGCTGAGTCACCCGATCCGATCCGAAAAAAATCGAAAAAAATAAAAAATAATTAAAAAAGAGAGAAAGAAAAAATCAAAAAATGATTAAAATTAAAAAAAAAGAGAGGGGGGGGGGGGGGGAGGAATTCGTAAATAAAATAAAAACTCAAAAATTAAGCAACAGACCATTTCGACTGGCCAATCCTATTCTTGATGAAATTCTTTCCTAATTTTTCCAAAAATGACGATTTTGCCTCATATGGGTAAATTGTCTCGAAAAATTCGGAAAAATTTAGAAAAATCTCAAAAATTAGGAAACGGACCATTTCGACTGGCCAATCATATTTTTGATGAAATTCCTTCTGATTTTTCCAAAATGACAATTTTGCCCCTTATGGGTAAATTGTCTCAGAAAATTTCGAAAAATTCAAAAAAATCTAAAAATTAGGAAACGGGCCATTTCGATGGCCAATCCTATTTTTGATGAAATTCCTTCGTGATTTTTTCAAAATGACTATTTTGCCCCTTATGGGTAAATTGTCTCGGAAAATTTCAAAAATTCTCAAAAATCTCAAAAATAGAAACGGGTCATTTTGACTGGCCAATCCTATTTTTGATGAATTTGCTTCCCGACGTTTCCAAAATGACGATTTTGCCCCTTATGGGTAAATTGTCTAGGGAAAATTCCAAAAAATTCTCAAAGTCTGAAAAATTAGGAAACGGGTCATTTCGACTAACCAATCCTATTTTTGATGAATTTTCCTTCTTAATATTTCTAAAATGACGATTTTGTCCCTCATGGGTAAATTGTCTCGAAAAATTCAGAAACTCAGAAAAACCTTAAGAATAAGGAACGGATCATTTCGACTGGCCAATCCTATTTTTGGATGATTGCCTTCTTGATATTTTCAAAATGACGATTTTTCCCTTGTGGGCAAATTGTCTCAAAAAATTTCGAAAATTCAAAAAAACCTCAAGAATTAGGAAACAGCCATTTCGACCGTCATTCTATTTTTTTGATAATTTGCTTTCTTGATATTTTCAAATGACGATTTTGCCTTTAATGGGCAAATTGTCCTGAAAGATCCTAGAAAATTCTCGAAAATTTCAAAATTAGGAAACGGGCCATTTCGAGTGGCCAATCATATTTTTGGTGAATTTCCCTCCCTAATCTTTTTAAATGACGATTTTTTGCCCCTATGGGTAAATTGTCTCAAAAAAGTTCAAAAGATTCTCAGAAATTGTGGGAAATAAGGAATGACCACATTCAACTGGTTTGACCTGTTTCATCTCCCGATCCTTGAAAAAATGACCATTTTACCCTTCCGGTCAGTTTGACCCAAATCTTTTTGAGTCACCCCAATAATCTTTCATGAAATTGGTACCGAAATGCGTTAAGTAATTTAACGTAACCTAGTTCCCCAAATTCATAATCTCTGGTTCGCAGAAATAAATTAGTTCTCTCGCTAATTTATTTAGGTTTCTAATCGACCTACCAAGAACGATTAGTGGTGACTCCAAATTTAAAAATCATTTAAATAAAAATCAAAGTTGCGATTCGGTAGGGCTTGGGAGGGTCCACGTTAGATTAGTTACTCGAATTAACTTAATAATCCGTTCATCCGATAAAATTTCTTTTCAGGTCGCGACAGCTTGGCGACTTCACTGGGGATGTGTTCTTAATTCTTGAAAAAAATTTAAGAACTAGAGGACTTAGGCCACAAAAATTTCATAAAACTCATTTGGTTTGACAATTGGTTGGATTCTGACCTTTAGGTGTTAAATGGTTTTGCAGATTGGGAGTTATAAGGGGTGGAGTATTTGACTAACCTTTTGTTTTGCAGATTGGTGTTGGAATTGTTTGTTTAATTCTGCACATTATTGAAGCGGTGTTGCATTTAAATGTTGTGCATGTGTTTACAGTTTTAGCACTACACTACACACAACCCATGACGGACCTGGGTCACACCAATAGTTTTAAGATGGTATTTAGATGGTTCTTTAACCTTGGCGATAAGGCTTCACTAAAGGTTATCCCATCTGGATCCCGAAATTTTTTTCAAAAAATGGCTCAAGGTTGTTCTCATGCACGTGAGGCTACGATGCATGGGGCGTTATCCTTATCGACCGAACCAAGCCGAAGTAATTGGACCCGACTAGTCATGATTATTGTACGCAGGCTGCGACTAGTCATGATGAATGTGCGCGAGGCTGTGACCCGTCGTTCCGTCCATTACTTCATTTTGCCAAACCTTTAGGATAGTTAGGCTAAGGTTTAAACTCATGAGTCATGTGCATTTCTATGTGATTGGTATGTCTTCAAGGTGAAAGTAAGTTCTTTAACTTCATTTGTATTTATTCTTGGTCGGTCCATGTTAGGTGTCGGTCGAATTTTGAACTTAGCATCATGGTCATTTTTTCAAAAGAAAATAAAAATCAAATTGGTGTCCCATTTCTGAACAAATTAATGTGGAAAAATCCCTCTGGAAATTTTGTCGACTAATAAGAATTTTGTCACATCTTTTCTGTTTCAATAGAAATGAGATCTTTTAAACAAATTTACTCGTGAAAATTCATTCTGATAAAAGAAGAAAATCCTTCAGAAAATTTGTGAACGCAGGAGATTTTATCACATTTTTCAAGCTATAAAATCTGTAAGAAAATTCTTTCTGAAGAAATTCACGCATATTTTTCTAAGAAAATTTTCTCTGATTTCTCATAAAATTGAAAAATAAAACTGGACTAATCTAGGAGTCATGGACCGACCTCTCTTGGATCACATACTAATTATTTCCTTTACTTTTGCAGGGAATCATAGGTACCCCAGGTGGGAGCAAAATCAGGTTCAGCAATACATCAGGAATAATCTTCAAGAATATGAAAGGACGGAAAATTACCAATGCCTTACTGAAACCCTGGGGACAAGCGAAGAGATTGATCCTCCCGGAGTCAAAAACGTGTCAATTATTGGGCACGTATGGGCTTTGTATTTTGATGGGCCATAAATTTATCTAGATCGGGCATGGAGGCATGCTTAATATATTGAGAGGGATTCCTGTATTTTTGTTGAAAAAGCATAGACTGTGTAATCAGAACCCATAGGGCAAGTTTATTAACTCGACCTTGTGTTGTCTTTCTGATTAAATTGAACAAAGGCTTACCTTTTAGCTTCCTCGGATTCGAATCATGTGGAGGACTTTGGAGGACCGATACTTTATCACTGAGCATGGTCCACAGGTATTTCTGCCGATACTACAGACGACCGACATAAACGAGTGGACGTCGAAAGAAGCAAAGTATGGGTGAAGTGGGGCACGTAACGGTGGCTTGGTTTATTTATTAGCGCACTAATCGAGAGGTCGCATTTTGCAATAATTCACGTGACTAACTCACGAGGCTTAAGGTAACTAGTGGGGTCCGCTGTCGAAAGTTGATTTAATGTTCTTGATATTCTCATCTGAAGCAGCTAATATCAAGAAAAATGTTAAATCTCGGATTTCCTATGCCTTGAATCATTCTATCATGATAAACGGGAGAAGAGATGGCAAGAAAATTAAAGCACAAACATGTGAAGATTTTCCTTGATTCCATTCATCAACAAGTTTTACAACAACTCACTGGGGGGGAAAAGTAAAGCCAAATTGAGCCCTAATAAGCATTACAAAAGAGCTCAACTGACTCTGCATGAAATTAATGCTCTGCCTACACTGAGCAACCTGGGAGTCGAGATCTGCAAGCTTGAAGAATAGGCGGGTGCATTTCTCCTTGTGCTTGACTGCATTAACCTCATGGTGATCAACGGCAGGTTTCAGATTGTCGATCAAGTCCCTCTCGAAAGCTATATCCGCTGTTAGATCGTCAAGCCTCTCCTCCAGCCACTTGTATCTGAACTTCATCACGATGTCACTCGGATCATGCTTAAAATATGTCTGGTTTAAAGCTAGGCGCTCTACCAGCTTCTCTCTCTCGTGAACCAACAGCGAGACCCGTTCATCAGCGGACTTGATGGTCTTCTTATACCGAGCAATTGAGTGTTCTGCAAACTCCAAGCATTCTGATCGATCCTGGTAATGAGCTTTCACGATGCGGGCTAGGGTGACCGTTTCCTGAGTGTTCCGACAAGACTCTTGAAAGTTGATGAAGACGTGTGGGAACGCCCTGTATTCCCTCTCCAAGTTGGTGCCCACGACTGAAGAAGCATTTATCTCCCGAACAAACCGAGGATCTCAGCTTCAATACTGGGGTGATGGGCTATATAAATGTAGCCTCGGACAATAAGGTGATAAAGCCTCTCCCATTTGAACATAACTTCAGTTGGGAAGATCTGCGTGGGAAGACTGGCCATTATCAAGATAGATGAGAGAATCAAGGCCGACGAGTAGAATACGAAAGATAAGAAGAGAGAAGTGAAGCAGACGATTGGAACGCGAAGGTAATAATCTGCGTCGAGTTAAATATTGATTTCACAGTGGCAGTATCAATTAGTCAGATTTTCCTATCTGCCATTCTCTGTCGGTATCACCCCCGTTGGCTTAAATCCGCTGCTCGTTTGCAATCTCGAGCCAAACAAATCCGACACTCTGAGAAAAGTTTGATTGGACGCCACCATTTGAAAAAGAAAGAAAGAAAAGACGAGCCGAGTGGAAGACAAACAAAATTTGTAGCAGAAAAGAAGATAGGATTCTCTTTATAGGAGAACATGTCAGCAAAATCAACGGTCGAGATAAGCGGAAAAGATAATGACGGGGACCCCTACCACTATGAAAAGATGAAAAAAGATAAGCGAGCGAGAGACTCGATAAAAAAGTTGAGAAAGACAGACTCTCGGAGAAACAATACAGTTTCTAAACCCACGCCTAAATTTTAAAAAGAGACGTTCTCCTAGTAATTTTATCCATGCTCAAAAGAGAGTTTCAAAGAATACACGATCACTCAGATAAATTTTAAGAGAGTGAAGATACAAGAAGAGATAGCAAACCTTGTGAAACCATTAACCAATCCGGGATATCTCAATCCAACACATTTGAGAGCTATCGTTACTTACTGAATATGGGAAATGAAGAATTCTAGGCCATGTTTGGAATTCAGCCCATGGAGTCTGGCCCTTCCGCCTATGATGTCCAAGATCTCGATAAAGATAGAGACAACAATAACCAGGGTCAAAGGAAGTGTCGTTGACATCACACCGAGTGTCGGATTCAAAGGCTTGAAGATTTCTTCACAAGGTACCCTATGCCGGATGACAAATAAAGAATGGAACTAAGCCAAGAAATAGGGCTGAACCCTATGCAAATCGAGTTTTGGTTTCAAAATAGGCGAACCTGAGTAAGGACTCAACATGAGCGCAATGAGATTGAGTTTCTGAAAGTTGAAAATGAAAAATTTCGAGCCGAGAACAAGAGGTATAAGGAAGCTTTCGACTCTACCACTTGCCCCAACTGCCATAGCCTCCTCACGTTCGACGAAAGACAGTACTTGAAGATCGAGAATGCCTGTTTAAGAGGTGAGTTGGATCAGTTCATAACAGGATCAAGTTCTGTTGTAGAGAGGTACGAAAATACCAACCCTATGGGATCAACATTGATACCTCTCGAGAAAGAGGGGACAGATCACCACCAAGCGAGCATTGACGATAAGCTTTTCGCCATGATCAATCAGTTCGACGTCGGTAGAGCACCGGGGCTGTAATGCGTGTGCTTAGCCTGTATTTCGAAGTCAGTGATCACCGGACCTTCAACATGGCCAACGCGCACCTGATCCGGAATGAAGCTTGCTGACCACTAGAGAGCTTACAGAGTAAGAAAAATCAATCCTGAACGGATGCATATGCTTTATCTTGCATGGAATATTTTTTGCTTTTATGAATGTCTGGAATTAATGCAAAAGCAAAAAGTAATCATTTCCCTTTCCCCCGTTAAATGCTCAAACCCGTTATCGCACTAAACTTGGGGAAAAATTAATGGCGTGTAAAAATCCGCGTAAACTCAAAGGGTAATTCTGTATCGTTCCGATTTACTCTCAATCGCTCCAGTTTTAAATTGAATCCCTTCTGTTCTCATGAATTTGTAAACTGGCCCGAGAACACAATCATAGCCAAATGCAAGTTGAACAAAATTTAGGGAAAATCAATTTGTGGACATTGCCACTACATGGACGGCTTCAAATGAGGAAAATGCGAACGAAAAACCCAAGCAATCTCAAAGAAGGGTAATTTTGTATCGTTCTAATTTACCCATGATCGTCTCGAATTCTAAATTATTTTATTCCATCTGAACAGGGATTGTAAATTGCCTCGAAAAATATCGTGGCGTAGAATTGCCCAATATGACAAGACCGTGCCATCCCAAAATTAACCCTTAAAAGGGAGCCTCCATGGACGCCTATGGCCTCGTGGACCAGATGGCATGAGGGGATGACAGTGGTCCGAACAATCCGAGTTCGATCCTCAAGGATGGGGAATGTTGTAAGTATTGTATATAAATAAATAAAATAATTTTTTGTACGTTTCTTTTTGTAGAAAGAAACAAGAATACTCAATGAACGAGACCGAGGTTAATAGTTTGCCTTGACCCTAATAGTGAAGTGTCCAGTGAAAGTCAAGGAAAACTCAACCCAACGAAAACTTTCAAAAGGGGTCTTGCAAGGCATTCAAGATAAAGAGTAAGCTAGTATCGTTTCCAGTTTATCCTTTCTTATACTGGCTGACATATCTCCTTTTCTTTTGACTAAAAATGTTTATATTAACATGTAACATGTCGAAGGAGACAACCCCAAAGGAAAAAATTACGATCATCTGATGAAATCCATTCTGATGAAAATGGGGGCAAATTGATGACTGACCTTGAGTTGAAAAGGAGAGTATGCCTTCTTTAAATCATTTGCCTTCTAAGATAATCTCTCTACTTTCTTTCTTGCAGGGGCATTCGACTGGCGACCATGACGGTTGTCAACATCAAAAAAGGGTCCAAATGCTTCACCCATGCATATCTTTGTGCAGGGAAAAAAGTCAGGATCAAACCCTTCCTCGACTTAAGGAGTAGACTCCTCGATTCATTTGATCCGCCCACATGTCCTGGGGCAATCCAAATTCAGACACACGTGATGCTAAAAATTGTCACACCCGTATTGCGTTTACACCTGCCATGATTCATGCATGACTCTTCTGCATGTTTAATTTGCCAATTCTAACTTGGAACATAAACTGCACATGATGCATTGAATGTGTAGAATGGGGCATGATTGGATGATGAAAGACAGTCCATTTCTATACACGCCCTACATGTACAGTGGGTTGTGTGCTAAATAGGTTTCGTATTTCCCAAGGCAATGGGTTTTCTCGCAAAAGGTACGATAGCCGAAGGGAAGGAGGCGATTATTTCTTTATCCTAAACACTACAGGTGACCATTGATAACCCGTTTAGGCGGCGGCTTCATTTCGCAACCCTTGTCAAGAACCACCCCACATCGGGGCTAAATGGAGGTTGTCTCAGCAAATAGCACGAGGTAAATGGTTAGAAATTTTCTTGCTCGGACTAACATCAATTTTCGAGTGTGTCTTAGCTTTCAACCTCGTGTGCTAATTCAAGTGCCTTAGAATGACGAAAAGCATTCGTTTCTCTATCCGATACACTTTTATCCTTTGCATCGTCTAATTGAGCCTGCATGTTTGTTTCTTAAAATCTCGTTGGTGATCATTGCTTATTCCTAGATGAAGATGGCACCACCTCAAAGCAGAAGAACTTAGAAGAAGTGGGTCTACATAGAGTTTTCAAGTCAACTCTTCAAGTGTGATCTTGGACATACGTGTGTATAACGGTACAGTCTTCAAAAAAAAGGGGAAAAGAAAGAAAAACTAGTCTTTGGCATGAAAAAGCAAAAGGCCAGTCAAAAGTAAGGCCGATGCCCGTTCAAATTAAATGTTTGTGTACACTCAAGGAAAATATGTTGTATCCTGTTGTAAATTCCTAATGGGATCTGGTTACAAAAGAAAACTCTTCAAATGAGTCAAATTGCAAAAGGTACTCAGTTGAAGTTTACATCATTCGGGAGCGACGACGATATCAGCAAAAGTTGACATCGTTCTCATACAACAATGGTGTCCTTTGAGGACTACTCTAGAAGGTCAAGACTGGTGGCAAAGATGCAATGATCATTGACGTCAAACCCATCCCATATATCTTTTGGACCAAAATAAGCATTCCTTGGTCCCTAATCCCAACCTACGTTACAACCCGTGAAAGTCTTTTCTGATTAAGATGTTTGAATTAATGTAGAGTTGAATGATTTTAAGCATCGCTCGAAAAGGTACGAGCAAGACTATTTCTCTCTCATTTTTGCAGGGTTCTTGACTTGTAAACCCGGAGCAGATGATGAAGACTTTTTTGTCAATGGCCTTGGCTCAAAAGAGTCCCCTTTGTTAAGCCTTTGACCTAACCTACATTATGGTCCTAATTAAGACCTCCAGATTGGCTTGATCGTACCAATTGCGAGATTACTCAGACCAATGCTGAATGCGATGATGGTGAGAATGAGTGATTTCCTTTCGATCCTACAATCGGATGAACATCCTTTCTCGAGAGTGAGAGAAAGCCCTTTCGGACTGAAGTTCCCCATTCAGATTACATTCAAGACATTCATAAGATGATAACCTCCTTGAACAGAATTGGTGATGCAAACTGAAAAATAGTTATGCATGATCCACCTGTTGATTGATTGCATCATGAGTTATTACACAGACTACTTCTAATCATTGCAAACTCAGCTGAACGGTTTTACATGAACCAATGAACTCATTGATGAAAATGCTTACACATGTTACCTCTGATCCTGCTTGACAGGTAACACGTTCCCAATGTTTGAGTTACCTTCCGAGGTCTCAAAATTCATTTAGCAGTTATTGAATGAACAAGCCTAGTTGCTGAGAAACCATCAGGCGTTTCTTCAAAATCCTCAAGTAAGTATAGCTTCAATCTGAACCTTTTAAGGGAATGAATTCTGACAATTGTTAGGGTGCTCGAATCCAGTGTGGCACATACGACTAGTCAATGAACAAGCAGGCATGACACAATTAGCCTGTCCAAGTAAATTTTCTGAACCCTTTCGACTCATGAACGACATGTTCTCATGAGACCTTCATTAGTTCACGATCGACTCGCTCTCGTGTTCTTGATCTCTGCTTCTTTAGTTTATTCCTAAAGCGATAAGAGAAGTTAAATCGAGTTTGAGCTTCTGCAGATTTTCTAATCTCCCCAGATCCTAGAATGACACCCTTCAAGGTAAGATAAATCGGGTTTGAGCTTCTGCAAGATTCCTAATCTTCCCAGATCCCAGAATGGCACCCTTCAAGGTAAGTTAAATTAGATTTGAGCTTCTGCAGGATTTCTGATCTTCCCAGATCCTAGAATGACACCCATCAAGGTAAGTTAAATTGGATTTGAGCTTCTGCAGGATTTCTAGTCTCCCCAGATCCCAGATTGACACCATCATTTTATCGGTTGATACCTCTTTTGTCTACCCTAAAGAAAAAGGTGACGTCTAGAACTTGCCGTCTCTAGAGCCCTTCCATTAGAAACACCAATACGGAACAGTCCATCTCCAAGCCTTATGTTGTAAGCACCAGATAAACGAGTCATGGAGCCCTTCCATTGGAAACCCTAATACGGAACGGTCCATCTTCAAGCCCTGAGTTACAAGCACCATATGGAGCTCTTCCATTGGAAATCCCAATACGGAATGGTTCATTTTTCAAGTCTTGACTTATAAGCACCATATAGATGAGTCATGGAGCCCTTCCATTGGAAAACCCAATACAGAAAGGTCCATTTTTAAGTCATGAGTTGCAAGCACCACATGAACGAGCCCTTTTAATAGGGTATGCTGTCTCTAGAGCCCTTCCATTGGAAATCCCAATACGGAACGGTCCATTTTCAAAAGTTCTTCCTACAGGCACAAAGTCCTTCTTACAGGCATTTTCTTCGGTGAACCTGACATCAGGTAAACTGCTCAGTAGAATCCTCTAATTAGGAATTCTATTGTGACAGACTGAAAATTTGACCCAATTATCGGGACTTCTGAATGAATGGATATATTTTATTAGTACGCTCTAATCGATACTCATTTAGAATTAGCTACCTTGGGACGACTAACCGAAGGGGAAAGGCTACCTAGGAAATCTTCCTAAACAGCCGCCCATTGGTCAGAGATTTCGACAGAATCGTAATTTAATGGATTTGGCCACGAAATGAATTCCAATTTTGGACATTCGAATTTTTATGACGGTTAAAATGGAGAATTTGGCCGCCCCAAACGCCGCCGTCCTCACCGTCGTCTAGCCACCATCGGCTACCACCAACCACCCTCATCCCTTGGTAAGTTCCCTAAGCTTCTTCCTCTTCACTTCCATGGCCGTTGAGCCTCATTTTGAAGCCTGACCAGATCACTCTCTTCCCGCTCCACCGTTCGTCATTGAGCGTCGTTGGAGTTCCGGCCGACCAACCTTGCTCCACTCGGTTTCTCACCCCGTCTAATGTATAAAACCTTCATTTTAGGCTTGAAGCAGCCCATTGAAACCACCGGGCCAGCCCCACGCCGATGTGTCCTCCCCCTAGGCCGTGAACATCGTCCGGCCGCCGTTCGTCCACATCGCTGCCGTCGCCGATTCCGCCCATCTTCGGTAAGCCAAATCACTAATTCCGGCCTAGGAATATAGTATGTTGATTGGTTTGGCTATTAGTTTAAGTGTGTGTGTGTGTGTGTGTGTGTGTGTGTGTGTGTGTGTGTGTGTGTGTGTGTGTGTGTGTGTGTGTGTGTGTGTGTGTGTGTGTGTGTGTGTGTGTGTGTGTGTGTGTGTGTGTGTAAATCGCTTATAATGGTTAGGCCGTTAGAGCTGCTCGGAGATGAACGGGCCGACTTGCGAGCTTGAGTTCCGTTAGTGCCATGATTTAGGATGTGTATGGGCTGTATGAGTGGGCTTGGGCGTGGGAATGAAGGGCTAAGGGTGATAGATGGGCTTGGGGGTGAATTTGGGTCAAAATAGACAAGTTGGGCTTGATGAACTTAAGTTGTTTCTTAAGGAAATGGGCTTGGACGTGGTCTATAGGGCCTAATGGACTAGCTTGGGGTGTGTTTCAGACAAGGAATTGAGGGCCCAAGTGGGGTGATGGGCAGAAAATTTAATTGGACCTAAATTGGGCTAATGAACTTAAATTGGGTCGAGCGAGCTTTGGGCTTGGGGGTGGACTCCCAAGGCCCATTGAGATGATCAAGATTGAGTTTAGGAGAGTATTTGATAGACCTAAGTGGGACTCACGGGTCGCAAGTTAAATTAGACCATAAATGGGCCAGTGGGCCCAATTGCGCTTAAGGCCCAAATCGAATAGAACTTGGGAATGGGCTTACCTTAAGGAACTTAATGGGTTGAATTGGGGAGAATTAGAATGAAATACTATGGGCCCAAAACTTGAGAAAGGGCTATGAGCCAAGCTGGGTCCAAGTGAGTTAGGTTCCACTAGACGGTCCCGAGGGCTGGGATTGAGAACTCACAATGAAAATGTTAAGAAGGGAACGTACGTTCGATATGGCACATTATGTATGCGAATTGAAATGGAATATTACATGTCATGTTATGCACGTGTGTTTGCTTACTGACTGAGAATGCATGAATTGTACCTTGAGGCATAAGTGATGTGCTTGGGCATAGAGTGAACATAAGCATGGCATGTATTAATGTGTGGAGCGACAAGGGGAGATCGGCCCTGTAAGTCGCGAGGCGCTTGGGATGTAGAGTGATAAGCGTGCGGACTAAATGTATGTGGTGGAGGCACGGTGCGCCTTGAGGTGCGAAGCACGGGGTAGCTGGAGAGATAAGTGTGTCAACCTGAGGCGTACCACACGCGGGTTGGGACACAAGCCTGAAACGTATGAGACTCGGGCTGGACCCGTCTGGGTCGCATGTTACTTGTCATCGTGCATTCAGTGTCGTGGATTTCACTTGAGTCGTTGTCTTGCTTGACTGCTCATTCCTGCATGTGAACCATCTTCACTGTTATCCCATAACTACTGGTAGATTAGCCCTTGCCCTGCAAACCAGTTATTCGTCGTCTCGAGAGAGAACCACGTAGGGTGTAATAGCTGGTCATAGACTATTGGTTAGGGTCGAACTGACTAGTATACTTTATCCTACGCTAGGATTAGTGGTGAGCTTACTGAGTCCTTGACTCACTGGCGTTGGTTGCCAACATTTCAGATCCCTGAGCCGCTGGGCAGCTTCCATCGCCAGGACAGATGGTGATCGATGGCCATGCTGAGGGCGATCCTATGGATACTAAGCCGTCCTCTCCAGAGTTCGAGGAGGACCCAGAGGAGCTTCCTGGCAGTCAGATTGGAGCGAGATTGATGAGGACTAGATGGTAGACCCTAGGTTGAGTTGTCTGACTGAGCGTAGACTTTTGAGTTGTATTTTGGCACCCTCATTTGGTGGTCTATATCTAACGCTCTGGTTGCATATATATATGTTATGTTTGGGCTATCATTGTTGACTGTTTCCCCTGTACCCTTCTACCCCATTGTCGTGTGCATGCATGTATGGATTGGAGATTAGCTTCCGCAGGTTCACATTTTGGCTGTCGCGTCGTCTGGTCACGATGGAGTTTCCTGGGCCATCGCAGGACATGGACCAGGTGGACGCGAGTGTTAGCGGGATGTCGCGAGCCCGTAGGGTTCGGGGCGTGACATCCCTACTCGAGTGGTATCAAAGCAAGGTCAACTCGATACGAGACTTTTCGAGGTTTGGAGTGATAAGGCTGATGATCTGGGGTAGTTAGATAGACAGACCCTAAGCCTAAGATAGGAAGGGTAGATCGCATGAATTGATTGGCGCATGTGTTTGCTGAGTTGGATCATTAGTCTAGAATAGGCTTAGACTTTGTTGTTTATGGACTAAACTGCAGATGCGTCAGGACCTGAGGTAAGGTTCTTGAACTTAGCTCTGATTGCGTACCCCTCGACTGCTGGTTGCTGATTGTTAGATGTTGATTTCTGGTTGTTGTTGCTTGTGATTGTGTGCTTAGTCAGCTGTCACGCGCTGCTAGACCATCATGCATTGCATGGATTACTTCATTAAAAATAAAATTGTGAAAATGCATGCACGAACACACCATGTTTTATTAGACTGGGTAACTGTCAGCCTGGTATGGGACGGGTCTAACGGGATGCCTACAAAACGTAATGAAGCATGGTATGGGACGTGTGGAATGGAGCTCTCTTTGGAGGTGAATGGCTTGGGACAACTGTTCGCTCCGAGATCGATGAGGGTGGGGAGTGGTTGCCGGGGCAGAGACCTGATCAAGAAGCGGCTCCCGGCAGACTTCTAGGTGAGGAGGTGGACAGAGTGACCTAGGTTATACATTGACAGGGTTGAGTCTAGGTGTCTACCTAGTCCAATTGCATTAAAAAGCTGCAGCAAACCATACATGCATATTCATGTTAGTAGACGCGATGGCAGGCGAAAGCTTGGATGGTAGTTTAGATTCCTAATTCCTAAAAGGAATTATATTGGTTAGGTGTAAGAAAAATCTAGAAGGATGAGCAATAGGGGCAGAAGACCCAGTGCTGTCGTGTTGAGTTCGCGGGCTCCAGCACTGAAGGAGACCCTAGGATCGAGGAAATGATGAGGGTCCTGACCGAGGTCAGTAATTTGAATGGGAAGGCATGCTACAGAAAGAGCTGCCGCTGTAGCCCAAGCAGCTGAGGCCGCTGCGAATGGAGCCAATGGAGGCAACGACAAGGCAATGGAGACGTCAGACCCACCAATTGTAGAATATTCTGAAGCTGCAACCGTCTAAGTTCGACAGAGTGGAGGTCCAGAGGATCCCCTCTGAATTAGTAGCTGGAAGGACATTCGCAGTATTGGGAATGCTCGATGAGAGAAGGTCCACTGGCGACCTATAAGCTCCACGTACAGCTGACGACTATGGAAAACCACCCAGACCGAGTCTTCTGAAAGGAGTGAGGCCGACTTGGACCGTATTCTGTGAGGTGTTTAATGGAAGTACTTTTCGGAGAGCGGCTCAAGAAAGGAGATGGACGAATTCATAAGGCCGCGGCAAGGGCAAATGAATGTTGAACCAGTATGAAGGCGAATTACAAGGCTGTCCAAGTTCGCACGAAGTTAATAGAAGACCTGGGATAGAGCGAGGAGGTTCAAGAAGGACTGAGGCCGGAGTTAAGAGTATGCTGATTGCCACCGGGCTGATGGACTACAATGAAATGTATGAAGAGCCCTGACAATCGAGCGTGATCTGCTGGAAAAAGGCCACCGCATTTGGATCGCGGTTCGTGCCAGGAAGAGATCACAGAAATTTCGATAAGAGGCCAATGCGAGATAATCGGAGGTTCATTCCACCAGCTAGAAGGACTCTAGGAAAATCGTCGTTATCAGCCAGTTCTAACTGTCGCGACTGTGGCAGGAGGCATGGGACCAACCCTGCCCGAAGAAGATAGTGGATGTTTTGGCTGCGGGCAATTGGGGCATCAATTGAGGAATTGCCCAAGGCGGGCCTGAGACCACAATTCAGCAGCAGCAGCCTCAAACCGTAGCCACTCCTCAAGGAAACTGAATCGTCCACCTGCCTAAAGACACGGTCTATGCGGTGGCGCGAAAAGGACTGAGAACGCGCCAAGGGTGATCACAGGTACCGTCTCTCTCTGTGGTCATACCGCGTATGCAATGTTTAATCCTGGAGCATTGCATTCTTTTGTGTCTGAGCGATTTACTAAGTTATCTGGGTTAGATGTTAGACCATTGGATATTATTTGCATATAGCCACCCCGTTGAAGGATGCAAGGGTGTAAGATAGCCTTGGGTGATAGAGAGGAGGAAATTGATTTGGTTATCTTACCCATGTTTGACTTCGATATAATTGTGGGTATGGACTGGTTAGTTAGACATGAGGCAGTCATTGATTGTAGTAGGAGTATGATTCGACTTAACCTAGTGGCTGCCCTGGGTATGAATTTATGGAAACCGAGGAGGAACCTCAATTTCTTGGATCTCGTCGCTGGAAGCAACCAAGCTAATGGATGAGGGCTGTCTAGGATCTTAGCCTCAGTGACAGACTCATCTGCTCAGGAAGTGAAGTTAGAGGAAGTGCTTGTAGTAAGAGATTTCCCGGATATTTTCCCTCAAAAATTGCCTGGCTTGCCACCAGAGCGTGAGGTGGAGTTTGCGATTGAGTGGCACTTGGAACCGAGCCCATCTCAAAAGCACCATATAGGTGTCATTATCGGAGTTGAAAGAGTTCAAGGTGCAGATGAAAGAGTTACTGGATAAATGACTTATCTGCCCAATGCTTCACCATGGGGAGCTTCGATGCTATTTGTCAAGAAGAAAGATGGATCGTTAAGGTTGTGCATAGATTATAGGCAGCTGAACCAAGTAACGATCAAGAACAAGTACCCGCTACCAAGGATTGATGATCTGTTCGATCAACTTCAGGGAGCATCTGTGTTCTCCAAGACAGACCTAAGAACAGGCTATTACCAGTTGAGGATTAAGAAGGAGGACATCCAAAGACAGCTTTTAGGACGAGATATGGGTATTACGAGTTTACGGTCATGCCATTTGGATTGACGAATGCCCCAGCCGCATTTATGGACATGATGAATCGAGTGTTTAAGGAGTTTCTGGATCAGTTCGTGATAGTCTTCATTGATGACATCCTGGTGTACTCGAAGAACTCGGAAGACCACGAACGACACCTGAAAACTGTTCTTTGAACCTTGAGAGAACACTCGCTATACGTTAAGTTTAGCAAATGCGAATTCTGGCTGAATAAAGTAGCATTTCTTGGACATATAGTGTCTGGCGAGGAATATCAGTGGATCTAGTGAAGATTGAAGCCATGGAGAAGTGGCTGAGGCCTACGACTGTGACTAAAGTACCAAGTTTCCTGGGATTGGCTGGATACTATAGACGCTTCGTGGAAAGGTTCTCCGCGATAGCCGACCCACTGACTCATTTGCTGAAGAAAGAGTCGAAGTTCGAATGGACAACGAAGTGCGAGGAGAGCTTTCAGGGTCTGAAGGACCGGTTAACTTCCGCACCAGTATTGACCATCCCATCTGAACCTGGAGGATTTGAGATTTATAGTGATGCATCACTAAGAGGATTGAGATGTATCTTGATGCAACATGGACGGGTGGTAGCGTATGCATCTGACAGCTGAGGCCGCACGAGATGAATTACCTGATACATGACCTAGAGTTGGCTGCAATAGTGTTTGTACTGAAGATTTGGAGGCATTATCTGGTGGGAGAAAAGTTCCAGATTTATACGGATCACCAGAGCCTGAAGTATTTGTTCTCGCAGAAGGAGTTGAATATGAGGTAACGTCGCTGGATGGAGTTGTTAAAGGATTACGATTGCGACATTTTATACCACCCTGGAAAGGCGAACAAGGTGGCGGATGCTCTGAGCCGAAAGTCGAGCATCGCGCATATGATGGTTAAGGAATGGACGCTATTAGAGGGAGTACGGGATTCTGAATTTAAGATTGAGGTAGGAAACCTCTCGAGCCTGATAGCCACTCTGTGAGTCGAACCAAAAATTCAATTGAGGCTTAAGGAATTACAGTCTACAGACCCCGATATCCAAAAGATTTTGTCCGCTGACGCCGGTGAAAGGAAGCTTGAGTTTCAAGTGACAGAAGATGGAGTATTGAAGTTCAAAAGACGTCTTTGCGTGCCGAACGATGAGGAACTGAAAGAGAGGATTTTGTCTGAGGCTCACAGGAGCAATTATAGCATTCACCCTGGAAGTACGAAGATGTACCGGAATTTACGTCAGCACTACTGGTGGAATGGAATGAAGAAAGATGTGGCTCAACATGTGGCCAAGTGCTTGATGTGTCAGCAAGTGAAGGCGCAACATTGTAAGCCTGGAGGATTACTGCAACCGTTAGAGATCCCAGAGTGGAAATGGGAGCATGTCACTATGGATTTTGTGACAGGATTACCGAGGAGTCAGAGAGGAAATAACTCAATTTGGGTAATAGTCGACAGGCTAACCAAATCCGCTCACTTCATCGCAGTGCGAAATGACTCCACTTTGGAGAAGTTGGCTGAATTGTACGTAAGGCAGATCGTTAGACTGCATGGAGTGCCTGTGACTGTTACATCAGATCGTGACCCGCGCTTCACCGTGACTTTTAGAAGAGTCTGCAGGGTGCATTAGGGATAGAGTTGAGGTTCTGTACAGCCTATCACCCGCAGACCGATGGACAATCGGAAAGGACCATACAGACACTAGAAGATATGCTAAGAGCTTGTGTCATAGACTTCAAAGGTGGCTGGGAGGAACAACTGTATTTGGTGGAATTCGCCTACAACAATAGCTACCAGCAAAGTATTAGGATGGCACCCTTTGAAGCGTTGTATGGACGAGCTTGCAGAACGCCGATCTGCTGGGACGAGGTTGGCGAGAGAAGTATCACCGGCCCAGAGCTTGTCCAGTAGTCGATTGAGGCAGTTAAGGTAATCAGGGATAGATTGAGGACGGCGCAGAGCAGACAAAAGTTACACAGATAAGCAACGTAGGCCATTGGAGTTTCAAATTGGAGACCATGTGTTTCTGAAGGTGTCACCGATGAGAGGACTGTCTTGATTTGGCAAGAAAGGAAAATTGAGCCCAAGATTTATAAGGCCATTCGAGATTTTGGAAAGGTCGGGGCACTAGCCTATCGCCTAGCATTGCCGCCAAACCTATCCCAGATCCACAATGTATTCCACGTGTCAATGCTGAGGAAGTACGAGCCTGATCTAAGCCATATACTCGATTATGAAGTCATTGAAGTGGATGATCGAGTCTCGCACGTGGAAAGGCCAGTAAGGATAGAGGACCGAAAGGAGCAAGTCCTAAGGAACAAGATGATACCACTGGTCAAGGTAATCTGGGAGCATCATGGAACCGAAGAAGCGACCTGGGAGAGCTAAGACGAGATGAAGAAGAAGTACCCCCATCTATTTGAGTAGTCAGTTGAACCTCATTCTCGTTGTATGAACCTAGAGACTATAAATTTCGAGGACGAAATTTTTATGAGGAGGGAAGAATTGTGACAGTCTGAAAATTTGACCCAATTATCGGGACTTCTGAATGAATGGATATATTTCATTAGTACGCTTTAATTGATACTTACTCAGGATTAGCTACTCTGGGACGACTAACTGAAGAGAAAGGCTACCTAGAAAATCTTCCTAAACAGCCACCCGTTGGTCTGAGATTTCGACAGAGTCGTAATTTAATGGATTTGGCCACGAAATAAATTCCAATTTTAGACAATTGAATTTTTATGACGGTCACAATGGAGAATTGGAATTAGTAGCAGAAGCGTCGCCAGATGAGCAGACGGCTAGCGTACGTCGCGAAGCAAAACGTGAGTAGAAAATTACCGAAATGCCCCGGTCAATGCTCAGTCCTTAGAATTAGATTAATAGAATTATTTTAGAGCGACAAGATGGCACAGTGTCAATTTCAATCCGGAATTCGTTCGCGCTTGGGACCTGATCGGTGTATTTGGCACGTGTCCCAAGGCGAGGTCCCATCAGTTGTCACATCAATCGATGTCAAATCAATCAATCAAAGGTCAAATCCCACAATTCCCAAGGCCATCAATCAATCCATCAAGAGGTCAATCAAGTACAACCATAAAACCAAACCAACTCCACTAGCCATTATTTTGAATTTCCCCATTATAATCTCTATAGCCTCTCTCTCCGGCCTCATTCGGCCACTTTCCATCTCTCCCTCACTCACCCGCAATCTCCATCTTCTTTCTCTCCTTCTCGGCCCCGCTGTCGCCATCCGCCGCCCAACACCGTCGCCCCGTCGTTCGGCCGCCACCACCAGCTTCATCTTCATCTCGGTAAGCCCCTTTTTGTCCTTCACCCCTCCTTCTTCGTGGCCATGAGGCCCTCCATTGGTTCAACCAGACCTCACTCCCTCTTTCTCTCTCGGTTTTGCT
The DNA here is from genome assembly GCA_019149425.1 of Psidium friedrichsthalianum. Classification (NCBI taxonomy): domain Eukaryota; kingdom Viridiplantae; phylum Streptophyta; class Magnoliopsida; order Myrtales; family Myrtaceae; genus Psidium; species Psidium friedrichsthalianum. The sequence continues at coordinate 21,373 of JAGVVM010006491.1, forward strand.
CCAGCCGGCCGCCCCAAACGCCGCCGTCCTCACTGTCGTCTGGCCACCGTCGGCTACCACCAACCACCCTCATCCCTTGGTAAGTTCCCCAAGCTTCTTCCTCTTCACTTCCATGGCCGTTGAGCCTCATTTTGAAGCCCGACTAGATCACTCTCTTCCCGTTCCACTGTTCGTCGTTGAGCGTCGTTGGAGTTTCGACCTACCAACCTTGCTCCACTCGGTTTCTCACCCCCTCTAATGTATAAACCTTCATTTTAGGCTTGAAGCAGCCCATTGAAACCACCAGACCAGCCCCACGCCGGCGTGTCCTCCCCCTAGGCAGTGAACATCGTTCGGCCGCCGTTCGTCTACATTGCCGCTGTCGCCGATTCCTCCCATCTTTAATAAGCCAAATCACTAATTCTGGCCTAGGAATATAGTATGTTGATTGGTTTGGCTGTTAGTTTAAGTGTGTGTGTGTGTGTGTGTGTGTGTGTGTGTGTGTGTGTGTGTGTGTGTGTGTGTGTGTGTGTGTGTGTGTGTGTGTGTGTGTGTGTGTGTGTGTGTGTGTGTGTGTAAATCGCTTAGAATGGTTAGGCCGTTAGAGTAGCTCAGAGATGAACGACCGACTCGCAGGCTTGAGTTCTATTAGTGCCGTGATTTAGGATGTGTATTGGCTGTATGAGTGGGCTTAGGCGTGGAAATGAAGGGCTAAGGGTGATAGATGGGCTTAGGGGCGAATTTGGCCAAAGTAGACAAGTTGGGCTTGATGGACTTAAGTTGTTTCTTAAGGAAATGGGCTTGGATGTGGTCTATAGGACCTAATGGGCTAGCTTGGGGTGTGTTTTAGACAAGGAATTGAGGGCCCAAGTGGGGTGATGGGCTAAAAATTTAATTGGGCCTAAATTGGACTAATGAGCTTAAATTAGGTCGAGCGAGCTTTGGGCTTGGGGGTGGACTCCAAGGCCCATTGAGATGATCAAGATTGAGCCTAGGAGAGTATTTGATAGACCCAAGTGGGACTCACGAGCCGCAAGTTAAATTGGACCTTAAATGGGCTAGTGGGCCCAATTGGGCTTAAGGCCCAAATCTAATAGAATTTGGGAATGAGCTTACCTTAAGGAACTTAATGGGCTGAATTGGGGAGAATTAGAATGAAATACTATGGGCCCAAAACTTGAGAAAGGGGCCATGAGCCGAGTTGGGTCCAAGTGAATTAGGTTCCCTAGACAAGCCCGAGGGCTGGGATTAGAAATCACAATGAAAATGGTACGAAGGGAACGTACGTTCGATATGGCACATTATGTATGCGAATTGAAATGGAATATTCCATGTCATGCTATGCACGTGTGTTTACTTACTGATTGAGAATGCATGAGTTGTACCTTGAGGCATAGGTGATGTGTCTGGGCATAGAGTGAACATAAGCATAACATGTATTGATGTGTGGAGCGACAAGGGGAGGTCGGCCCTGTAAGATGCGAGGCGCTTGGGATGTAGAGTGATAAGCGTGCGGACCAAACGTATCTGGTGGAGGCACGGTGCGCCCTGAGGTGCGAGGCACGGGGTAACTGGAGAGATAAGCGTGTCAACCTGAGGCGTATCACACGCGGGTTGGGACACGAGCCTGAAGCGTATGAGACGCAGGCCGACCCGTCTGGGTCGTATGTTACTTGTCATCGTGCATTCAGTATCGTGCATTTCACTTGAGTCATTGTCTTGCTTGACTGCTCATTCCAGCATGTGATCCATCTTCACTGTTATCCCATAACTACTGGTAGATTAGCCCTTGCCCTGCAAACCAGTTATTCATCGTCCCGAGAGAGAACCACGTAGGGTGTAATAGCTGGCCTTAGACTATTGGTTAGGGCCGAACTGACTAGTATACTTTATCCTACGCTAGGATTAGTGGTGAGCTTACTGAGTCCTTGACTCACTGGCGTTGGTTGCCAACATTTCAGATCCCTGAGCCGCTGGGACAGCTTCCATCGCCAGGACAGATGGTGATCGATGGCCATGCTGAGGGCGATCCTATGGATACTAAGCCGTCCTCTCCAGAGTTCGAGGAGGACCCAGAGGAGCTTCCTTGGCAGTCAAACTAGAGCAAGATCGATGAGGACTAGATGGTAGACCCTAGGTTGAGTTGTCTGACTGAGCGTAGACTTTTGAGTTGTATTTTGGCACCCTTATTTGGTGGTCTTTTCTAACGCTCTGGTTGCATATGTATATGTTATGTTTGGGCTATCATTGTTGACTGTTTCCCTGTACCCTTCTACCCCATTATCGTGTGCATGCATGTATGGGGATTGGAGATTAGCTTCCGCAGGTTCATGTTTTGGCTGTCGCGCCATCTGGTCGCGATGGAGTTTCCTAGGCCGTCGCAGGACATGGACCAGGCGGACGCGAGTGTTGGTGGGATGTCACGAGCCCGTAGGGTTCGGGGCGTGACATCTATTGTGGTACGACCCACCATACGGGTCAAAATTTAGGCGAATCCTTTAAGTAGGATAGATCGCTAGTAAGTCCTTCCATTAGGAACTCTATCATGGGTCAACCTACCATACGGTCAAAACTTAACCTTCCCGGAATATCCTTAGAATGAACCTTTGGGTGCCTGTTCAAAGAGCGCTCATGTCAGGCAACAGCCTACGACGGGCAGGTAAGTGCAAGGTAAGCCCTCCTATCTATCTTTCCCTCACTTTATAGGAGCTTCCTCAAGTCAGGCCTAGATCACACAAAGAGGTGTTGGAGATCAAATGTCACGACTCTTTATACTTTTTAGGTTAAGTCAATTAGGATTCAAGTGTCATCTTGTCTTTGAAATGAACCTCTACCGAGCTACCTTTCAAGAGGGGCAATAGTTGACATTTATTTTTAATCGCATTTTCTTTAAAATTAATAAAAAAATCCATAAAAATTCATAAAATTAAAAAATCAACTTTGGGGATCTTGGGCAAATCTAGGGAACCAATTTTGACCAAAAAATGATTTTTCATATTTTTTTTCATTTTTTAAATATTTTTCAGAAATTAGAGAAATATTTAATAAATAATAGCATTTGAGGCCACAAAAATATGAAAAAAGAGTCAGTATTTCCCTTTAATTTTCTCTTCATTTTGGGCAAAGAAAATATGTGAAAATTAATTTGGAATCGGGAATTACTTTGTTAATCTCATTTCCAAATTAATAAAAAAATTTTAGAAAATTTATTTTTAGCTCTATAATTTTCGATTTTTGCATTTCTGGAGTCGTGACATTGTCCTCTAATAGTCTAAATTTTTCAATAACCCGATGGTGCATTTTTCATTATTAAATTCGATTTTTCGAATTCAATTTATCATTTGATGGGTCTCTCTTCTATATTGCCAGCTTACTCTTATGTTCTTGGTCGCGCTATGACGGTTAAGATGCACCCGGGGTTGGCGTCTAAGGGTGGCTCCAAGCTTAGAATGTTGCCCACTGTCGTCGATAATCTTCCATCTGGGAGCGAGAAAGGGACATATGATATGCTGCATCTCGGTGGTACAAATTTTTGGAGTTGAGGGTAAAGTTAAGAGGACAAAAGTCCTCGATCCTTGCATATGATGAGAAATGACAAGACATTCCTCCACATTTGATGACTAGTACAACTGAGGATCTTTTCCTTTTGTTACTGAAGGAATTCGTCAAAAAGTGAAGAAAATGGTCCATTAACAGAAGAAGAGAATTTAGTTTCACATTCTCATATCCTAAACCTCTGTTTCATTTGGAATTCTGATCAGATGGACAAACAGATTTGTTATCAAGGACATGGGCGTTCAGGGGACCAGATCGCTTGTAAGAAAGCCGTTACGCGACAGCTGGCAGCCAGTCGGCCATCATGGGAGAAGCAATTCTGCAAATCGGTTGGCTCAGTTCCCTGGCGCAAGCTCGTGGAGGCGAAGAAGTACACGCATATACATGACAAAGTGGTTAAATGGAATGACTCTGCGGTTGAGGAAGCATTTCACAATGCAAAGGAACGCATTGAACAAGATTATGGGCTTGCATGCAGCATTTCTTTGCTTGATCCATATATTCATATAGATAAAGTAGATTGCGAAGCTGAGGTTGACCCTGAACTGATTTTAGACTCGTAACAAGGACCTGAGGCGGTCTACGGTATTAATAGTGGTCCAACGATTATCTTTGGGATGTCTCAGCTAATCCATCCTTTGCATGTGATGGATGGGGAGATGTAGGAGAGGACACGGCCATTGAGAGGCCATAAAAAAATAAATAAAAAAGAAGGAGGCCCATCATGGAGGCTATTCAAGGAGAGGGTGGAGTCGCACAGTGGAGGGCACCCGAAGTAACAAAGGCTAAAAAAGAAAGGGAAAGCTGAAGACACCATAATGACCGAGGGGGCCTGGTCATCATTAACAACAAAAATAAAATGGTGGGTGAACAGGACAAAAGGAAAAGATGCCCTTTCTTTTGTTAAGTGAGTAGATGGCGGACAATCTTAACTACTTTCAGATGCAACAAGGATGCTGTCCCTGATGTTCAGCCGTATCCTCGACCCATCATGTCTTGGAGCAGCCTCATCTATAATGAAGTGTTCCCAGGAACTAGCAATTTCCACCTTCGTGAGAATGATTACGTTTTCGGCAATCACAAGTTTGGAGAGAATACACAGTCCATCACTAGAGGCTTATGGATCCATAACACATCTTTCTTGTGGGACTGGGAGATCAGAAACATGGCTGATCTGAAGCTTGCTTCACGTGCTCCCAAATATCGATCGGTAAAGGGGCCATTTGCAATTTATATGTCGCATGAAGGACTACATATCAAGGTCAGATCTCATCAACAGGACAATGAGGGCACTTGGAACCCATTTTTCTGTGGAACCTGAGGGGTTGGAAGCAATTCAATCCGTGCCGAGTACAGAGTTTTCTTCCTCGTCCAAGCCATTGACAGTGCAGAAAATAGAATCAGCATTATGCGAAGTAGAATCTCCGATCTCTCTTGCTTGTTCCCCATCTCCATAATAATTTACTGATGCTATTTTGTGTTCATCATCGCCAATCAAATCTTTCTATGCTCTCGAAAAATGGACGCCTGAGTCTGATCACGGTATCACAGCTCTCCAATCCTTGATCCACCTTAAAGAGGAGTGTACTACTTGCAACAAGACACTCCACTCTTACTAAGCTCTGGTGGTCACAGAGCTAGTCACACGAAAGCTCTGCCTTCCCTCGCGTTAGATGGTCACTTGCTTAGGACATTTGAAAGGTAATCCAAGTTGTTTATTTTGTAACTTTCATGACTTCGGTTGGTCAAGCTCTTCCAGGTGACAGAACGTTGAAGCTGATCATATCGCGTGCCGCGTTCAGATAAAGAAATCAAAAGTGGGCGACAACCTTTAATGGGGACTTTCGGTGGAGCAAAAGGAGGTGAGAGACAAGACCATCCAAAAAAAAAAGATAAAAAGATAGGCCATGGTAAGAAAGAAGAAGCGCTTGTGAGGAAAGCAGGCTAGGCAAGCGGGTGGATTCATCGTCACCCTTGTGGAGGTGCAAACGACAAAAGGGAGCAAAATGGAGTGGGACCAAAGCGGCAGCTGAAAAAAAAATTCTTTGACAACCATCTAGCACCACTTTACAGGAGGGAACGGCCTGTCTTAGCTACGGTTCTAGATGGGATGCAAAAAAAAATCTCCAAGAAGCCACTAGACCAAGATGATGCCATTGAGGTGTCCTATAATATTTCAACATGGAAGTGGGAAATTATGATAATAACGGAGGAATCCATGGTTTCTCGAGGACTCAGCCATGAACGACCACGGGATTCCTGGGCGAGTTCACCGTTCCAAATTAGCACCCAAAGGATGAAGAAAAATAGAACAAAAAAGGATGAGGACTCTCAGCTAGGACGACGATTGTTGCTGGAATAGGGGGTCATCTAGCACCTGAGTACATGCAAAGTGGAAAAAAAAAAAGAATGAACTCAGCTCCCAACTCATGGGTTCCACCAGTGGAGGAAGATGTTGCTGCGTTGGAATCCCTTTTTCTCTTCATCATCACTAATGCTATCAGGAGGAGCTGGATTACTATGGCCTACAAGTTCGAGCAGAACGAGATCCTCGCCGATACTTTGGGTCCAGTCCTGTGCGTGCTTCACTGCGTACAACCACTAACAGCCACAGTATAAGTCCACGGCCGGCGGGATCATCTTGGAGAACAGGCTCAAGAGCCTGCAACGCGTGAAGTTAGTAATGCGAACGAAGCCAGAAGAGAGGGTTTACCAATCAATAGAGAGAAGAATAAAGAGTATACAGGAGGGTGTCGTATGTACGTGGATGATGGTGTTCCACTCGTTGTTTAGTGCATCAAGAGGCGTTGCGGAGACCCATCCTTGGTCAGTCTCATCCGTGATGCTAACCAAAGTCAACCGCAGATGCTGAGGACTCTGAATCCAAATCCCACCGAGAAGGCGCCTGTTCACGTGATGCAACAAAGGTGGTCAGCAAAGAGAAGACCGAAGAAAGTTCAAGATCATACTTTGGGAAGGCATACAGAAGAATGAAGCGCCCAACTAACAGAGGTGGTCTTCCTTTAGGTGGCATTGAACTTCCATAGAGGAAGCGATCATTCTCGGGAAAGAAAGAAGGAAAGGGAGGCTAGTGCGAGGGGTGCACGAGAAACTTCACCACTGGCCGAGTGGTCTCCGGCACCACCACCGGAACCACTGTCGCTACCATGCTCGCACAAACAAGTAGTCTCTCTCCCCCAAGGACACTCTGTTTTTCGGTTTATTCATGATGGGGTTCGACTTTGTTTGACTTTTTAGTTAAACAAAGCCAAACCATTTAGTTATGCGTATTGCTAGTAGTCATAATATCTTCATTCGAGTGTTTGTTTGCTACGGTTTCACTCGTGGGTTCCGATCTCAGCGCATTCTCTGTCGCATGTAACTTGTTTGATAAAATGCCTCGGGTGGTTCAAACCCCCGACTTTGAACCTGTTCTTCATGCTTTTTCATATGATATTTGGTCATTTCCGTGCCTTAATGCATCCTCCATATGAAGATCTTCGTTCTGATATGCTGTAATACTCTTAGTTGCGACCGAGCTGTGAAATATGCTCCTCCAAAGTTGCCCTGTTAGTCTGACCGAAATCCGAAAATTTTCCCTAAGTGTTGGGACTCTGTCCAACTTACTTGCTTCGTGCTCATTTTTTATTATCTTAGCATGCGTATTTTTGGGCGATTTTTGATTTATTGTGTTCCTGGTATGTAGTAGAATATGTATATACTCTCATTTGCTCTCGGTTCAATCTTTGGGAAGGGTCACGAGGTCGGGAATATCGCGTGTTGGCCTGATTTGTGCCTGGATTTGAGTCTCAAACAGTTCAAACCCCCGACTTTCGAGGCGGTTTTCTCTCTCACCCTGCGTATGCTCCGGTTCATTTTTATTGCATTTCCTTCCCTACATATGGCTTTTCGTGTTGTGTGTTTCTTTTTCATTGTTTATAAACGAAGATCGAGTTGTGAGTCCGAGAAAATGCTTCAGTGAGTTGAGAGGCTAGAGGCGATTTTTGGTTTTCTTTTTCTAAGTGTTGGGGGTAGTGTGAAGGAGCCTATTCACGGCCCATTTTTGGTGCAGTCTTGCAATCATTTTTCGAGCCGTCAAGTTTTTTTTTTGAAACCTCACCTCAACTATTTTTGCATGGTATGAGTGGTTCCTCATGAATTTGTTCGGGGAGCAAAATACAGGGCTATGAAGACGCCTCGGTGAGCTCATAAGCTAGAGGTAGTCTCATCATTTTTTGGCTAAGTGTTTGGGCAGTGCGCGAAGGCTCCTTCACTGCATACTTGGGATGTGTGCATTTGGTATTTTGCTGAAAAGTTTGGTATTTTGAAAACCTGGTGTTACGTAGTTTATCTAACACAAACGTTTTTCCAAAAAGATGCATGAGATTGGAGATTTTTGAGCTTGAAAATAGGCACATAGCTTGTTTATGTGCTTGGGTTCAAACCCAGATTTCCCAAGCTGCTTGGGTTCACACATTCTACCGAGCTTTCCTTCGTTTTTTAGCATATCTTTTGTCGTTTTCTTATTTCCAACAATTCCTCGCGTGTTGTAGTTTACATTGATATATAATTTCACTGTTGGCTGTGTCCGAAGTGCTCAGAATTAACTCGTTAAAACGCCTCTATGAGCAGCCGTCGTGACAAAAATAAAAACTAAGTCTGGTGAAGCAATCAGCATCGATTTTTTTTTCGAGGGTTTCGGTCATGTTTTTGGTGTGTTTCATTCGCTTATTTTTGGTCTACATCATTCCTGGTATGTTGTAGTTTGTATCTATATAAGGACTTTTTTGCTGGGTGTTCCCTAGGAGTCAGGATTAGCGCGAGAAAACTCATCGAAGGGTTGTTCTGTCGATAATAAAAATTCTAACAAAAATCCAAAATTACGTTGTTTTAGGCTGACCCAGGACCCATACGGTTTAGGTCGGGTGCCCTCGAGACATGAGCAGGGTCAACCCAATCCGGTCCGAAAAAAAATTGAAAAAAATCGAAAAAATAAAAAATAGAGAGAAAGAAAAAATCAAAAAATGATTAAAAATTCAAAAAAAAAGAGGGGGGAGGAATTCGTAAAAATTAAAAAAAAATCTCAAAAATTAGGAAACGGGCCATTTCGACTGGCCAATCCTATTTTTGATGAAATTCCATCCTGATTTTTTCAAAATGACGATTTTGCCCCTTATGGGTAAATTGTCTCGGAAAATTTCAAAAATTCTTAAAAAATCTCAAAAATTAGGAAACGGGTCATTTCGACTGGCCAATTCTATTTTTGATGAATTTGCTTCCCGACATTTCCAAAATGACGATTTTGCCCCTTATGGGTAAATTGTCTCGGAAAATTCCAAAAATTTTTCAAAAGTCTCAAAAATTAGGAAATGGGTCATTTCAACTAACTAATCCTATTTTTGATGAATTTCCTTCTTAATATTTCCAAAATGACAATTTTTCCCTTCATGGATAAATTGTCTCGAAAAATTCAAAAAACTCC